>OY725356.1:13610804-13925093 GCA_963243735.1 Neocrepidodera transversa
AAAATTTTCCAGTAAAAATAGGGGAAATTTTCCAGTAAAAAGAGGGGATATTTTCCAATAAAAAGGGGGGACATTTTATGGTAAAAATAGGGGAAATTTTCCAGTAAAAGGAGGGGAAATTTTACTATAAAAAGAGGGAAAATTTTCCAGTAAAAAGAGGGGAAATTTTCCAATAAAAAGAGGGGAAATTTTATGGTAAAAAGAGGGAAAATTTTCCAGTAAAAATAGGGGAAATTTTCCAGTAAAAAGAGGGGATATTTTCCAATAAAAAGGGGGGACATTTTATGGTAAAAATAGGGGAAATTTTCCAGTAAAAGGAGGGGAAATTTTACTATAAAAAGAGGGAAAATTTTCCAGTAAAAAGAGGGGAAATTTTCCAATAAAAAGAGGGGAAATTTTATGGTAAAAAGAGGGAAAATTTTCCAGTAAAAATAGGGGAAATTTTCCAGTAAAAAGAGGGGAAATTTTACTATAAAAAGAGGGAAAATTTTCCAGTAAAAAGAGGGGAAATTTTCCAATAAAAAGAGGGGAAATTTTATGGTAAAAAGAGGGAAAATTTTCCAGTAAAAATAGGGGAAATTTTCCAGTAAAAAGAGGGGATATTTTCCAATAAAAAGGGGGGACATTTTATGGTAAAAATAGGGGAAATTTTCCAGTAAAAGGAGGGGAAATTTTACTATAAAAAGAGGGAAAATTTTCCAGTAAAAAGAGGGGAAATTTTCCAATAAAAAGAGGGGAAATTTAATGGAAAAAAGGGAAAACATTCCAGTAAAAATAGGGGAAATTTTCCAGTAAAAGGAGGGGAAATTTTACTATAAAAAGAGGGAAAATTTTCCAGTAAAAAGAGGGGAAATTTTCCAATAAAAAGAGGGGAAATTTTATGGTAAAAAGAGGGAAAATTTTCCAGTAAAAATAGGGGAAATTTTCCAGTAAAAAGAGGGGATATTTTCCAATAAAAAGGGGGGACATTTTATGGTAAAAATAGGGGAAATTTTCCAGTAAAAGGAGGGGAAATTTTACTATAAAAAGAGGGAAAATTTTCCAGTAAAAAGAGGGGAAATTTTCCAATAAAAAGAGGGGAAATTTTATGGTAAAAAGAGGGAAAATTTTCCAGTAAAAATAGGGGAAATTTTCCAGTAAAAAGAGGGGATATTTTCCAATAAAAAGGGGGGACATTTTATGGTAAAAATAGGGGAAATTTTCCAGTAAAAGGAGGGGAAATTTTACTATAAAAAGAGGGAAAATTTTCCAGTAAAAAGAGGGGAAATTTTCCAATAAAAAGAGGGGAAATTTTATGGTAAAAAGAGGGAAAATTTTCCAGTAAAAATAGGGGAAATTTTCCAGTAAAAAGAGGGGATATTTTCCAATAAAAAGGGGGGACATTTTATGGTAAAAATAGGGGAAATTTTCCAGTAAAAGGAGGGGAAATTTTACTATAAAAAGAGGGAAAATTTTCCAGTAAAAAGAGGGGAAATTTTCCAATAAAAAGAGGGGAAATTTTATGGTAAAAAGAGGGAAAATTTTCCAGTAAAAATAGGGGAAATTTTCCAGTAAAAAGAGGGGAAATTTTACTATAAAAAGAGGGAAAATTTTCCAGTAAAAAGAGGGGAAATTTTCCAATAAAAAGAGGGGAAATTTTATGGTAAAAAGAGGGAAAATTTTCCAGTAAAAATAGGGGAAATTTTCCAGTAAAAAGAGGGGATATTTTCCAATAAAAAGGGGGGACATTTTATGGTAAAAATAGGGGAAATTTTCCAGTAAAAGGAGGGGAAATTTTACTATAAAAAGAGGGAAAATTTTCCAGTAAAAAGAGGGGAAATTTTCCAATAAAAAGAGGGGAAATTTAATGGAAAAAAGGGAAAACATTCCAGTAAAAATAGGGGAAATTTTCCAGTAAAAGGAGGGGAAATTTTACTATAAAAAGAGGGAAAATTTTCCAGTAAAAAGAGGGGAAATTTTCCAATAAAAAGAGGGGAAATTTTATGGTAAAAAGAGGGAAAATTTTCCAGTAAAAATAGGGGAAATTTTCCAGTAAAAAGAGGGGATATTTTCCAATAAAAAGGGGGGACATTTTATGGTAAAAATAGGGGAAATTTTCCAGTAAAAGGAGGGGAAATTTTACTATAAAAAGAGGGAAAATTTTCCAGTAAAAAGAGGGGAAATTTTCCAATAAAAAGAGGGGAAATTTTATGGTAAAAAGAGGGAAAATTTTCCAGTAAAAATAGGGGAAATTTTCCAGTAAAAAGAGGGGATATTTTCCAATAAAAAGGGGGGACATTTTATGGTAAAAATAGGGGAAATTTTCCAGTAAAAGGAGGGGAAATTTTACTATAAAAAGAGGGAAAATTTTCCAGTAAAAAGAGGGGAAATTTTCCAATAAAAAGAGGGGAAATTTAATGGAAAAAAGGGAAAACATTCCAGTAAAAATAGGGGAAATTTTCCAGTAAAAGGAGGGGAAATTTTACTATAAAAAGAGGGAAAATTTTCCAGTAAAAAGAGGGGAAATTTTCCAATAAAAAGAGGGGAAATTTTATGGTAAAAAGAGGGAAAATTTTCCAGTAAAAATAGGGGAAATTTTCCAGTAAAAAGAGGGGATATTTTCCAATAAAAAGGGGGGACATTTTATGGTAAAAATAGGGGAAATTTTCCAGTAAAAGGAGGGGAAATTTTACTATAAAAAGAGGGAAAATTTACCAGTAAAAAGAGGGGAAATTTTCCAATAAAAAGAGGGGAAATTTTATGGTAAAAAGAGGGAAAATTTTCCAGTTAAAAGAGTGGAAATTTTATAGTAAAAATTCTGGAAATGTTTTAATAAAAGGAGGGGAAATTTTATGGAAAAAGAGGGGAAACTTTCTAGTAAAATGAGGGGAAATTTAATGATAAAAAAAAGGAATAAGTTGTAGTAAAAACAGGCGAAACGGTCTAGTAAAAAGAGGGGAAATTTTAATCAAAAAGAGGGGAAATTTACTAGTAAAAATTGGGGAAATTTTAGTAAAAAGAAGGAAAACTTTCTATTAAAAATTTTCTAGTTAATGTAGGTGAAATTTAATTTTAAAAAAAGTAAAAAAATTTTCCAGATAAAAGAGGGGAAATTTAATGATAAAGAGAGCGCAACTTTCTAGTAAAAAGAGTGAAATTGATCCAGTAAAAAAAGATAAAAAAAAATACCTAAAAAATAAAAAATTTGACAAGAAAATTACCAAAAAAAAAAATCACATTTCTTAAATTAAAAAAAAACAAAAAATTTTCTAACAAAAAAGAGTAGAAAAAATCAATAAAAACCACAAATTAAAACATCACCAATTAACAAACAATAAATTTTACCTTCCAGTGCCGCCTATGATTTAGTTTTGGTAGTATGAGTTGCCGGGGGGTGGGGGGGGGTGGGGTGGGGGGGTATTTTGTACCGGTGCCATTACGATGATTACTATTATCGCAGAACCGTGCCAGTTCTGGAAAGGGTCGGTTTTTGGTCGGGTTGGAGGGTGTTAGAGAGGGATCGTAGGAGTGGGGGGGTAACGGGGAGAACAACGTTGAAAATGCAATAACTGTCAGTTGTTTTCTCGCCGTGTCGGTGGAATCGCGCTTACAGGACCGTATTTAAATTATTTTATATATATTTTAAATATATAGAAAATATTAGAGCGATAAAATTAAATTAGGGGTAAAAAATTACTGGAAAGTGTAAAATTAATTGGTTAAAAATAAGTAAAAAAAATATTAAAAATTATATTTAAGAGAGCAAATATTAATTAACACGTTGACTGCCAAATGCGAGATATCTTGTATATTGACCACTAATTATATGATAGTTGGCAGTTAACGTGTTAATAGAGCGAAAAATATAATTCGAGAGAGCAAAAATTAATAATTAAAGAGCGACAGAAATTTTCTTATTAAAAAAATTCTATGAAAAGAGGAGAAAATTTATGGTAAAAGAGGGGACATTTTCCAGTGAAGAGAGGGGAAATTTTCTAGTGAAAAGAGGGGATATTTATAGTAAAGAGATGAATTTTCCAGTAAAAAGAGGAGAAATATTTTATGGTAAAAGAGGGGACATTTTCCAGTGAAGAGAGGGGAAATTTTCTAGTGAAAAGAGGGGATATTTATAGTAAAGAGATGAATTTTCCAGTAAAAAGAGGAGAAATATTTTATGGTAAAAGAGGGGAAATTTTCTAATCAAAAATTGGGAAATTTTATAGTAAAAAGAGGGGCAATTTTCCAATAAAGAAAGGTCAAATTCCATGATAAAAAAAATGTTCCATTAAAAAGTGGGGAAATTTTTCAGAAAAAAGAGGGGAAATTTATAGTAAATAGAGGGGAAATTTTGCAATCAAAAGAGCTAAAAAGAGGGAAAATTTTCCAGTGAAAAGACGAAAATTTTTCCACTAAATGAAGAGAAATTTTATAGTAAAAAGAGGGGAAATTTTCCAGAAAATATGGGGAAATTTTCCTGTAAAAAGAGGGGAATTTTTCCAATAAAAAGAGGGGTAATATTCCAATCGAAAGAGGAGAAACTTTATGGTAAAGAGAGGGGCAATTTTCCAATAAAAGAGGAAAAAATTTTCAATCAAAAGAGGGGAAGTTTCATCGTAAAAAGAAAAAAAAAATTCCAAAAGAAAAATGGGAAATGCACTAGTAAAAAGAGGGGAAACTTTATAATTAAATGAGGGGAAATTTTAAAGTAAAAAGAAGGGATATTTTCCAGTACAAAGAGGGGAAATTTTATAATAAAATGATGGAAAATTTTATAGTGAAAAGAGGGGCTATTTTCTTGTTAAAAGAGGAAAAATTTTATAAAAAAAGGAGGGGAAATTTTTTAGTAAAAAGAGGGAAATTTTTATATTAAAAAGAGGGGAAACGTTCCAGTAAATAGAGGAGAAATTATTCAGTAAAATAAGGTTTAATTTTATGGAAAAAAAAGGGAAATTTTCCAAGAAAAAGAGGGGAAATTTTTCAGTCAAACGAAGAAAAATTTTATGGTAAAAATAGAAGAAATATTCTAACAAAAAGAGTGGAAATTTTATGATGAAAAGGAGAAAACTTTTTCGTAAAAATGGGAAATTTTCTAGAAAAAATTACATCGAGAGCGCAAAAAATAATAATTAAAGAGTGACAAAAATATTGTTAATAAAAATAATACTGTGAAAAGGGGAAATTTTCCAATAAAAAGAGTGGAAATTTTTCAATCAAAAAAGGGGAAATTTTATAGGAAAACAGGGAAATTTTACAGTAGAAAGAGGGGAATTTTTCCAGTCAAAAAAAGGAGAAATTTTATGGTAAAGAGAGGGGGAATTTTCCAGTAAAAAGAGGGGAAATTTTATAGGAAAATGAGTGGAAATTTTCCAGTAAAAAGAAAGTAAATTTTCTAATAGAAAAATTGGGAAATGCACTAGTAAAAAGAGGGGAAATTTTATAATAAAAAGAAATTTTACAGTAAATTGAATGAAATTTTTCCTATTGCACAAAGGGAAAATTTTCTAATAAAAAAAGTACCTAAAAAGGGGAAATTTTGAAAAGAAAAATCCAAATTTTTTAAACCAAAAAGAGAGAAAATTTTCATGTAAAAAAGGGAAAATGTTCTTAATATAAAAATACTGTGATAAGATGGGAAATTTTCCAGTCAAAAGAGGGGAAATTTTCCAGTTAGAAGAGGGGAAATTTTATAGTAAAAAGAGGAGACATTTTTCAATCAAAAGAGGGGACATTTTCCAGCGAAGAGAGGGGAAATTTTATTGTAAAAGAGGGGAAATTTTCCGGTAAAAAGAGGAGAATTATCCAATCAAAAGAGGGGAAATTTTATAGTAAAGTAAGGGGAAACTTTCCAGTAAAAAGAGAGGAAATTTTTCAGTGAAAAGAGAAAATTTTATAGTGAGAAGAGGGGAAATTTTCCTGTCAAAAGAGGAGAAATTTTATGGTAAAAAGAGGGAAAATTTTCCAGTGAAGAGGGGAAATTTTTCAGTGAAAAGAGGGGAAATTTTTCAGTGAAAAGTGGGAAAATTTTTCAGTGAAAATAGGGGAAATTTTATGGGAAAAGAGAGGAAATTTTCCGGTAAAAAAGGGGAAATTTTACGGGAAAAGAGGGGAAATTTTCCAATAAAAAGAGGGGAAAGTTTCTAGTTAAAAGCATGGAAATTTTCCAGTCAAAAAGGAGAAATTTTATGGTAAAAAAGGGGAAATTTTCCTGTGAAAAGAGGGGAAATTTTCCAATGAAAAGAGGGGAAATGTTCCAGTAAAAAGAGGGGAAATTTTCCATTAAAAAAGGCGACATTTTCCAGTAAAAAGAGGAGAAATTTTATTGTAAAAGAGGGGAAATTTTTCAGTGAAACGAGGGAAAATTTTTCAGTGAAAAGAGGGGAAATTTTATGGGAAAAGAGAGGAAATTTTCCGGTAAAAAAGGGGAAATTTTACGGGAAAAGAGGGGAAATTTTCCAATAAAAAGAGGGGAAAGTTTCTAGTTAAAAGCATGGAAATTTTCCAGTCAAAAAAGGAGAAATTTTATGGTAAAAAAGGGGAAATTTTCCTGTGAAAAGAGGGGAAATGTTCCAGTCAAAAGAGGTGAAATTTTACATAAAAAAGAGCGGAAATTTTTCAATCAAAGGAGAGAAAATTTTATAGTAAAAAGGGGGGAAATATTTTGGTCAAAAGAGGGGAAATTTTGCACCAAAAGGTGTGGAAATTTTCCAGTAATAAGAGGGGAAATTTTATGGTAATAAGAGGGGAAATTTTATAGTAAAAAGAGGGGAAATTTTATATTAAAAAGAGGGGAAATTTTTAAATCAAAAGAGGGGAAATTTTATAGTAAAAAGAAGGGAAGTTTTCCAATAAAAAGAGGGGAAATTTTATGGTAAAAATAGGGGTAATTTTCTAGTGAAAAGAGGGAAAATTTTTCAGTGAAAAGAGGGGAAATTTTACGGTAAAAAGAAGGGAAAATTTCTAGGACAATCAGGGGAAACGTTCTAGAAAAAAGGGGGGAAATTTTACGGTGAAATACTAGAAATTTTCTACCAAAAAGAAAAGTTAAATTTTCTGTTAAAATAGGGGAAATATTCTAACAAAAAGAGGGGAAATTTTATGATGAAAAGGGGAAAACTTTTTCGTAAAAATGGGAAATTTTCTAGAAAAAATTACATCGAGAGCGCAAAAAATAATAATTAAAGAGTGACAAAAATATTGTTAATAAAAAAAATACTGTGAAAAGGGGAAATTTTCCAATCAGAAGAGGGGAAATTTTATAGTTAAAAGAGGAGAATTTTCCAGTCAAAAGAGGGGAATTTTTCCAGTAAAAAAATAGGAAATGTTCCACTAAAAAAAAGAGAAATTTTAAGGTTAAAAGAGGGGAAATTTTCCAGTAAAAAGAGGGGAAATTTTCCAATAAAAAGAGAGGCAATTTTTCAATCAAAAGAGGGGAAATTTTATAGGAAAACAGGGAAATTTTTCAGTAAAAATAGGGAAAATTTTCCAATAAAATGTGAGGAAATATTCAAATCAAAAGAGAAGAAATTTAATGGTAAAAAGAGGGGCAATTATCAAGTGAAAACAGGGGAAAATTTCCAATCAAAAAGGGAAAAATTTTATAGGGAAAAGAGTGGAAATTTTCCTGTAGGAATAGGGGAAATTTTTCAGTAAAAAGAAAAGTTATTAATTAGTAAAAAGAGGAGAAATTTTCTAGTCAAAAGAGGGGAATTTTTCCAGTAAAAAGAAAGGAAATTTTCTCATAGAAAAATGGGAAATGCACTAGGAAAAAGAGGGGAAATTTGCCATTAAAAGGAGGAGATATTTTCCATCAAAATGAGGGGAAAGTTTTGAAAAGAAAAATTCATTTTTGTTTAAGTGCAAAGTGGAAATTTACTAGTAAAAAGAGGGGAAATTTTATAATAAAAAGAGGGGAAATTTTCCAGTAAAAAGAGGGGAAAGTTTCTAGTAAAAAGAGGGGAAATTTTCCAGTAAAAAGAGGGAAAATTTTTCAGTGAAAAGAGGGGAAATTTTATGGGAAAAGAGGGGAAGTTTTTCAATCATAAAAGGGGAAATTTGATGGTAAAAGAGGGGACATTTTCCAGTGAAGAGAGGGGAAATTTTATGGTAAAAAGAGGCGAAATTTTCCAGTAAAAAGAGGGGAAAGTTTCTAGTAAAAAGAGGAGAAATTTTATGGTAAAAGAGGGGAAATTTTCCAGGTAAAAGAGGGGAAAGTTTCTAGTAAAAAGAGGAGAAATTTTATGGTAAAAGAGGGGAAATTTTCCAGTAAAAAGAGGGGAAAGTTTCTAGTAAAAAGAGGAGAAATTTTATGGTAAAAGAGGGGAAATTTTATGGGAAAAGATGGGAAATTTTCCGGTAAAAAGAGGGGAATTTTCCAGTTAAAAGAGGGGAGATTTTCTACTAAAAAGTGAAGAAAGTTTTCTAGTCAAAATAGGAGAAATTTTCTGGTGAATAGAGGGGAAATTTTCACTGAAAAGAGCGAAAATTTTTCAGTGAAAAGAGGGGAAATTTTATGGAAAAAGAGGGGAAATTTTCCAGTAAAAAGAGGGAAAATTTTCCAATGAAAAGTGGGGAAATTTTCCAGTCAAAAGAGGGGAAATTTTATGGTAAAAAGCGGGGAAATTTTCCAGTAAAAAGAGGGAAAATTTTCTAGTATAAAGTGAGGAAATTTTCCAGTCAAAAAAGGAGAAATTTTAGGGTTAAAAAGGGGAAATTTTCCTGTGAAAAGAGGGGAAATTTTCCAATGAAGAGAGGGGAAATTTTCCAGTCAAAAGAGGAAAAATTTTTCAGTGAAAAGAGGAAAAATTTTTCAGTGAAAAGAGGGGAAATTTTATGGGAAAAGAGGGGAAATTTTATGGGAAAAGATGGGAAATTTTCCGGTAAAAAGAGGGGAATTTTCCAGTTAAAAGAGGGGAGATTTTCTACTAAAAAGTGAAGAAAGTTTTCTAGTCAAAATAGGAGAAATTTTCTGGTGAATAGAGGGGAAATTTTCACTGAAAAGAGCGAAAATTTTTCAGTGAAAAGAGGGGAAATTTTATGGAAAAAGAGGGGAAATTTTCCAGTAAAAAGAGGGAAAATTTTCCAATGAAAAGTGGGGAAATTTTCCAGTCAAAAGAGGGGAAATTTTATGGTAAAAAGCGGGGAAATTTTCCAGTAAAAAGAGGGAAAATTTTCTAGTATAAAGTGAGGAAATTTTCCAGTCAAAAAAGGAGAAATTTTAGGGTTAAAAAGGGGAAATTTTCCTGTGAAAAGAGGGGAAATTTTCCAATGAAGAGAGGGGAAATTTTCCAGTCAAAAGAGGGAAAATTTTCCAATGAAAAGTGGGGAAATTTTCCAGTCAAAAGAGGGGAAATTTTATGGTAAAAAGCGGGGAAATTTTCCAGTAAAAAGAGGGAAAATTTTCTAGTATAAAGTGAGGAAATTTTCCAGTCAAAAAAGGAGAAATTTTAGGGTTAAAAAGGGGAAATTTTCCTGTGAAAAGAGGGGAAATTTTCCAATGAAGAGAGGGGAAATTTTCCAGTCAAAAGAGGGGAAATTTTATGGTAAAAAGCGGGGAAATTTTCCAGTAAAAAGAGGGAAAATTTTCTAGTATAAAGTGAGGAAATTTTCCAGTCAAAAAAGGAGAAATTTTAGGGTTAAAAAGGGGAAATTTTCCTGTGAAAAGAGGGGAAATTTTCCAATGAAGAGAGGGGAAATTTTCCAGTCAAAAGAGGGGAAATTTTATGGTAAAAAGCGGGGAAATTTTCCAGTAAAAAGAGGGAAAATTTTCTAGTATAAAGTGAGGAAATTTTCCAGTCAAAAAAGGAGAAATTTTAGGGTTAAAAAGGGGAAATTTTCCTGTGAAAAGAGGGGAAATTTTTCAATCAAAGGAGAGAAAATTTTATAGTAAAAAGAGGGGAAATATTCTGGTCAAAAGAGGGGAAATTTTGCACTAAAAGGTGTGGAAATTTTCCAGTAATAAGAGGGGGAATTTTATGGTAAAAAGAAGGGAAAATTTCCAGTACAATTAGGGAAAACGTTCCAGCAAAAAGAGGGGAAATTTTATGGTGAAATAGGAGAAATTTTCTATTAAAAAAGAAAGGGAAATTTTCTGTTAAAAATAGGCAAAATATTCTAACAAAAAGAGGGGAAACTTTATGATAAAAAGAGAAAAACTTTCTCGTAAAAATGGGAAATTTTCCAGAAAAAATTAAGTCAAGAGCGCAAAAATTAATTATTAAAATCGACAAAAATTATTTTAATAAAAAAAATACTGTGAATATAGGGGGGAAATTTTAAAATCAAAAGAGGGAAATTTTCCATTTTCCAGCTAGATGAGGGGAAATTTTATAGTAAAAAGAAGGGATCTTTTCTAATAAAAATGAGGGAAAATTATTGAGAGAAACGAGGCGAAATTATTGAGTGAAATGAGGGAAAATTATTCAGTGAAATGAGGGGAAATTTTATAATAAAAAAAGGGAAATTTTTTTGTAAAAAGAGGGGATATTTTCCAGTAAAGAGAGGGGAAATTTAATAGTAAAAAGTGGAGAAATTTTGTGGTAAAAAGAGGGGAAATTTTCCAGTAAAAAGAGGGGAAATTTTATAGTAAAAAGAGGAGAAATTTTCCAGTAAAAAGTGGGGAAATTTTCCAATCAAAAGAGGTTAAATTTTATAGTAAAAAGGGGGGAAATTTATCAGTAAATAGAGGGGAAATTTTCCAGTGAAAAGAAGGGAAATTTTCCAATAAAAAAAGGAGAAATTTCACAGTTAAAAGTGTGGAAACTTTCCACTAAAAAGTGGGGAAATTTAATACTAAAAAGTGTCGAAATTTTTCCGCAAAAAGAGGGGAAACCTTCCAGTCAAAAGAAGGAAAATTTTCAAGTCAAAAGAGGGAAAATTTTCCGGTAAAAAGAGGGGAAATTATATAATGAAAAGAGGGGAAACTTTCCAGTAAAAAGAGGGGAAATTTTATAGTAAAAAGAGGAGAAATTTTATAGTAAAAAGAGGAGAAATTTTCCAGTCAAAAGTGGGGAAATTTTCCAATCAAAAGAGGTTAAATTTTATAGTAAAAAGGGGGGAAATTTATCAGTAAATAGAGGGGAAATTTTCCAGTGAAAAGAAGGGAAATTTTCCAATAAAAGACAGGAAATTTTCTATTGAAAAGAGGGGAAATTAATAATTAAAGAGCGATAAAAATTTTCTTAATAAAAAAATTACTCAATACTCCAAATAATAATTCAACAATAAAACAAATTAAATCTAATAAGAAAAAAATTATAACACAAGACCAAAAAAAAAAATAAAATTTAAAAGAGCGACAAAAATTAAATTCCCCTTTTATCCCCCTAACTACAACCCTGTAATTAAACTCAAGCAAGAGTCGGCAAATATTGCAAGCGATTGCAAAGCAGAAAAGCGAGTCCGGGACGCCGCAGCGCCGCGACGCTCCAAGCGAGAACGTCCGTAAAATCGTACATGACGTGCGAGCGGACGGGGCGGACGGGGCGGACGGGCGGACGGGCGGCGGCACTCCGTTTCGCGCATCGCATCCGGATATCCATGGCAACTCTGTCAGACATGAATATTTCATAGAATACATTTTCATACTTTATTGAACGTGTCACTTCCTATTAGGAACAATACACCTGTCCGCTCTCTCTCTCTCTCTCTGTTTTCTGTCCCTCAACGTTCACTCGTTTCGTAACCCATCCCCTCGCTACCCCCCCCCCACACACCCGTCTAGCACGTCTCTTTGGGAATTCAACGCGAATTCCACTATTTACAAGAAATATACCTGACTAGATTCGATGAAATTCTTGAACGTTGAATAAATCTTAAATGTTGTTCGAGTGGTGAGAATTTATTAAATTGCTCGAGTGTTGGAGGATTAAAGTTGCTCGAGTGATAAACGAATGAGGAGAAAATTGTTCGAGTAATAAACAAATTAAAAATATCGTTCTGGTATTAAATAAATGGGAAATTTGCTCGAGTGATAAAGAAACGGGGAAAAATTGTTCTACTCATGACCAAGAAAATTTGCTCGAGTAATAAACAAATTAAAAATTGCTCGAGTAATAAACAAATGGGAAAAATTGCTCGACTGAAAAAAAAATGGAAGAACAATAAAAATTACTCGATTAATAAACAATAAAAATTACTCAAGAGTGAAGAATAATAAAAATTACTCGATAAATAAACAATAACAATTACTCGAGGAAAATTTTTCGAGTGGAAAAAAAATGGGAAAAATTGTTCGAGTAATGAATAATAAAAACTGCATGAGCATGAAGAATAAAAATTACTCGATTAATTAACAATAAAAATTACTCGAGTGTGAAGAAATAAAGTTACTCGAGTATGAACAATAAAAATTACTCGATAAATAAACGAAAAAAATAACTCGAGCGTAAAGAATAAAAATTACTCGAGTGGTAAACAAATGGGGAAAAATTACTCGATTGATAAACAAATGGGAAAAATTGCTCGAGTAATAAACAAATGGGAAAAATTGCTCGAGTGATAAACAAATGGGAAAAATTGCTCGAGTGATAAACAAATGGGAAAAATTGCTCGAGTGATAAACAAATGGGAAAAATTGCTCGATTGATAAACAAATGGGAAAAATTGCTCGATTGATAAACAAATGGGAAAAATTGCTCGATTGATAAACAAATGGGAAAAATTGCTCGAGTGATAAACAAATGGGAAAAATTGCTCGAGTGATAAACAAATGGGAAAAATTGCTCGAGTGATAAACAAATGGGAAAAATTGCTCGATTGATAAACAAATGGGAAAAATTGCTCGAGTGATAAACAAATGGGAAAAATTGCTCGAGTAAAAAACAAATGAAAAATTGCTCGAGTGATAAACAAATAGGAAAAATTGCTCGAGTGATAAACAAATGGGAAAAATTGCTCGAGTGATAAACAAATGGGAAAAATTGCTCGAGTGATAAACAAATGGGAAAAATTGCTCGAGTGATAAACAAATGGGAAAAATTGCTCGATTGATAAACAAATGGGAAAAATTGCTCGATTGATAAACAAATGGGAAAAATTGCTCGATTGATAAACAAATGGGAAAAATTGCTCGATTGATAAACAAATGGGAAAAATTGCTCGATTGATAAACAAATGGGAAAAATTGCTCGAGTGATAAACAAATGGGAAAAATTGCTCGAGTGATAAACAAATGGGAAAAATTGCTCGAGTGATAAACAAATGGGAAAAATTGCTCGATTGATAAACAAATGGGAAAAATTGCTCGATTGATAAACAAATGGGAAAAATTGCTCGAGTGATAAACAAATGGGAAAAATTGCTCGAGTGATAAACAAATGGGAAAAATTGCTCGATTGATAAACAAATGGGAAAAATTGCTCGATTGATAAACAAATGGGAAAAATTGCTCGAGTGATAAACAAATGGGAAAAATTGCTCGAGTGATAAACAAATGGGAAAAATTGCTCGAGTGATAAACAAATGGGAAAAATTGCTCGATTGATAAACAAATGGGAAAAATTGCTCGATTGATAAACAAATGGGAAAAATTGCTCGATTGATAAACAAATGGGAAAAATTGCTCGATTGATAAACAAATGGGAAAAATTGCTCGATTGATAAACAAATGGGAAAAATTGCTCGAGTGATAAACAAATGGGAAAAATTGCTCGAGTGATAAACAAATGGGAAAAATTGCTCGAGTGATAAACAAATGGGAAAAATTGCTCGATTGATAAACAAATGGGAAAAATTGCTCGAGTGATAAACAAATGGGAAAAATTGCTCGAGTGATAAACAAATGGGAAAAATTGCTCGATTGATAAACAAATGGGAAAAATTGCTCGATTGATAAACAAATGGGAAAAATTGCTCGAGTGATAAACAAATGGGAAAAATTGCTCGAGTGATAAACAAATGGGAAAAATTGCTCGAGTGATAAACAAATGGGAAAAATTGCTCGATTGATAAACAAATGGGAAAAATTGCTCGATTGATAAACAAATGGGAAAAATTGCTCGAGTGATAAACAAATGGGAAAAATTGCTCGAGTGATAAACAAATGGGAAAAATTGCTCGATTGATAAACAAATGGGAAAAATTGCTCGAGTGATAAACAAATGGGAAAAATTGCTCGAGTAAAAAACAAATGAAAAATTGCTCGAGTGATAAACAAATAGGAAAAATTGCTCGAGTGATAAACAAATGGGAAAAATTGCTCGAGTGATAAACAAATGGGAAAAATTGCTCGAGTGATAAACAAATGGGAAAAATTGCTCGAGTGATAAACAAATGGGAAAAATTGCTCGATTGATAAACAAATGGGAAAAATTGCTCGATTGATAAACAAATGGGAAAAATTGCTCGATTGATAAACAAATGGGAAAAATTGCTCGATTGATAAACAAATGGGAAAAATTGCTCGATTGATAAACAAATGGGAAAAATTGCTCGAGTGATAAACAAATGGGAAAAATTGCTCGAGTGATAAACAAATGGGAAAAATTGCTCGAGTGATAAACAAATGGGAAAAATTGCTCGATTGATAAACAAATGGGAAAAATTGCTCGAGTGATAAACAAATGGGAAAAATTGCTCGAGTGATAAACAAATGGGAAAAATTGCTCGATTGATAAACAAATGGGAAAAATTGCTCGAGTGATAAACAAATGAGAAAAATTGCTCGAGTAAAAAACAAATGAAAAATTGCTCGAGTGATAAACAAATAGGAAAAATTGCTCGAGTGATAAACAAATGGGAAAAATTGCTCGAGTGATAAACAAATGGGAAAAATTGCTCGATTGATAAACAAATGGGAAAAATTGCTCGATTGATAAACAAATGGGAAAAATTGCTCGATTGATAAACAAATGGGAAAAATTGCTCGAGTGATAAACAAATGGGAAAAATTGCTCGAGTGATAAACAAATGGGAAAAATTGCTCGAGTGATAAACAAATGGGAAAAATTGCTCGATTGATAAACAAATGGGAAAAATTGCTCGATTGATAAACAAATGGGAAAAATTGCTCGAGTGATAAACAAATGGGAAAAATTGCTCGAGTGATAAACAAATGGGAAAAATTGCTCGATTGATAAACAAATGGGAAAAATTGCTCGAGTGATAAACAAATGGGAAAAATTGCTCGAGTAAAAAACAAATGAAAAATTGCTCGAGTGATAAACAAATAGGAAAAATTGCTCGAGTGATAAACAAATGGGAAAAATTGCTCGAGTGATAAACAAATGGGAAAAATTGCTCGAGTGATAAACAAATGGGAAAAATTGCTCGAGTGATAAACAAATGGGAAAAATTGCTCGATTGATAAACAAATGGGAAAAATTGCTCGATTGATAAACAAATGGGAAAAATTGCTCGATTGATAAACAAATGGGAAAAATTGCTCGATTGATAAACAAATGGGAAAAATTGCTCGATTGATAAACAAATGGGAAAAATTGCTCGAGTGATAAACAAATGGGAAAAATTGCTCGAGTGATAAACAAATGGGAAAAATTGCTCGATTGATAAACAAATGGGAAAAATTGCTCGAGTGATAAACAAATGGGAAAAATTGCTCGAGTAAAAAACAAATGAAAAATTGCTCGAGTGATAAACAAATAGGAAAAATTGCTCGAGTGATAAACAAATGGGAAAAATTGCTCGATTGATAAACAAATGGGAAAAATTGCTCGAGTAAAAAACAAATGAAAAATTGCTCGAGTGATAAACAAATAGGAAAAATTGCTCGAGTGATAAACAAATGGGAAAAATTGCTCGATTGATAAACAAATGGGAAAAATTGCTCGAGTAAAAAACAAATGAAAAATTGCTCGATTGATAAACAAATGGGAAAAATTGCTCGAGTAAAAAACAAATGAAAAATTGCTCGAGTGATAAACAAATGGGAAAAATTGCTCGATTGATAAACAAATGGGAAAAATTGCTCGAGTGATAAACAAATGGGAAAAATTGCTCGAGTGATAAACAAATGGGAAAAATTGCTCGATTGATAAACAAATGGGAAAAATTGCTCGAGTAAAAAACAAATGAAAAATTGCTCGAGTGATAAACAAATAGGAAAAATTGCTCGAGTGATAAACAAATGGGAAAAATTGCTCGATTGATAAACAAATGGGAAAAATTGCTCGAGTAAAAAACAAATGAAAAATTGCTCGATTGATAAACAAATGGGAAAAATTGCTCGAGTAAAAAACAAATGAAAAATTGCTCGAGTGATAAACAAATAGGAAAAATTGCTCGAGTGATAAACAAATGGGAAAAATTGCTCGATTGATAAACAAATGGGAAAAATTGCTCGAGTGATAAACAAATGGGAAAAATTGCTCGATTGATAAACAAATGGGAAAAATTGCTCGATTGATAAACAAATGGGAAAAATTGCTCGAGTGATAAACAAATGGGAAAAATTGCTCGAGTAATAAACAAATGGGAAAAATTGCTCGAGTGATAAACAAATGGGAAAAATTGCTCGAGTGATAAACAAATGGGAAAAATTGCTCGAGTGATAAACAAATGGGAAAAATTGCTCGAGTGATAAACAAATGGGAAAAATTGCTCGATTGATAAACAAATGGGAAAAATTGCTCGATTGATAAACAAATGGGAAAAATTGCTCGAGTAAAAAACAAATGAAAAATTGCTCGATTGATAAACAAATGGGAAAAATTGCTCGAGTAAAAAACAAATGAAAAATTGCTCGAGTGATAAACAAATAGGAAAAATTGCTCGATTGATAAACAAATGGGAAAAATTGCTCGATTGATAAACAAATGGGAAAAATTGCTCGAGTGATAAACAAATGGGAAAAATTGCTCGAGTAATAAACAAATGGGAAAAATTGCTCGAGTGATAAACAAATGGGAAAAATTGCTCGAGTGATAAACAAATGGGAAAAATTGCTCGAGTGATAAACAAATGGGAAAAATTGCTCGAGTGATAAACAAATGGGAAAAATTGCTCGATTGATAAACAAATGGGAAAAATTGCTCGAGTAAAAAACAAATGAAAAATTGCTCGAGTGATAAACAAATAGGAAAAATTGCTCGAGTGATAAACAAATGGGAAAAATTGCTCGAGTGATAAACAAATGGGAAAAATTGCTCGAGTGATAAACAAATGGGAAAAATTGCTCGAGTGATAAACAAATGGGAAAAATTGCTCGAGTAAAAAACAAATGAAAAATTGCTCGAGTGATAAACAAATAGGAAAAATTGCTCGAGTGATAAACAAATGGGAAAAATTGCTCGAGTGATAAACAAATGGGAAAAATTGCTCGAGTGATAAACAAATGGGAAAAATTGCTCGAGTGATAAACAAATGGGAAAAATTGCTCGATTGATAAACAAATGGGAAAAATTGCTCGATTGATAAACAAATGGGAAAAATTGCTCGATTGATAAACAAATGGGAAAAATTGCTCGATTGATAAACAAATGGGAAAAATTGCTCGATTGATAAACAAATGGGAAAAATTGCTCGATTGATAAACAAATGGGAAAAATTGCTCGATTGATAAACAAATGGGGAAATTTGCTCGAGTGATAAACAAATAAAAAATTGCTCGAGTGATAAACAAATGGGAAAAATTGCTCGAGTGATAAACGAATAAAAAATTGCTCGAGTGATAAACAAATGGGAAAAATTGCTCGAGTGATAAACAAATGGGAAAAATTGCTCGAGTGATAAACAAATAAAAAATTGCTCGAGTGATAAACAAATGGGAAAAATTGCTCGAGTGATAAACAAATGGGAAAAATTGCTCGAGTGATAAACAAATGGGAAAAATTGCTCGAGTGATAAACAAATGGGAAAAATTGCTCGATTGATAAACAAATGGGAAAAATTGCTCGATTGATAAACAAATGGGAAAAATTGCTCGAGTGATAAACAAATGGGAAAAATTGCTCGATTGATAAACAAATGGGAAAAATTGCTCGAGTGATAAACAAATGGGAAAAATTGCTCGATTGATAAACAAATGGGAAAAATTGCTCGATTGATAAACAAATGGGAAAAATTGCTCGATTGATAAACAAATGGGAAAAATTGCTCGATTGATAAACAAATGGGAAAAATTGCTCGATTGATAAACAAATGGGAAAAATTGCTCGAGTGATAAACAAATGGGAAAAATTGCTCGATTGATAAACAAATGGGAAAAATTGCTCGAGTGATAAACAAATGGGAAAAATTGCTCGAGTAAAAAACAAATGAAAAATTGCTCGAGTGATAAACAAATAGGAAAAATTGCTCGAGTGATAAACAAATGGGAAAAATTGCTCGATTGATAAACAAATGGGAAAAATTGCTCGAGTAAAAAACAAATGAAAAATTGCTCGAGTGATAAACAAATAGGAAAAATTGCTCGAGTGATAAACAAATGGGAAAAATTGCTCGATTGATAAACAAATGGGAAAAATTGCTCGAGTGATAAACAAATGGGAAAAATTGCTCGAGTGATAAACAAATGGGAAAAATTGCTCGAGTGATAAACAAATGCGAAAAAATTGCTCGAGTGATAAACAAATGCGAAAAAATTGCTCGAGTGATAAACAAATGGGAAAAATTGCTCGAGTGATAAAAAAATGCGAAAAAATTGCTCGAGTGAAAAACACATGAAAAATTGCTCGAGTGATAAACAAATAAAAAATTGCTCGAGTGATAAACAAATGGGAAAAATTTCTCGAGTGATAAACAAATGGGAAAAATTTCTCGAGTGATAAACAAATGGGAAAAATTGCTCGAGTGATAAACAAATAAAAAATTGCTCGAGTGATAAACAAATAAAAAATTGCTCGAGTGATAAACAAATGGGGAAAAATTGCTCGAGTGATAAACACATGAAAAATTGCTCGAGTGATAAACAAATGGGAAAAATTGCTCGAGTGATAAACAAATAAAAAATTGCTCGAGTGATAAACAAATGGGAAAAATTTCTCGAGTGATAAACAAATGGGAAAAATTGCTCGAGTGATAAACAAATGCGAAAAAATTGCTCGAGTGATAAACAAATGGGAAAAATTGCTCGAGTGATAAACAAATGCGAAAAAATTGCTCGAGTGAAAAACGCATGAAAAATTGCTCGAGTGATAAACAAATAAAAAATTGCTCGAGTGATAAACAAATAAAAAATTGCTCGAGTGATAAACAAATGGGAAAAATTGCTCGAGTGATAAACAAATGAAAAATTGCTCGAGTGATAAACAAATAAAAAATTGCTCGAGTGACAAACAAATGAAAAATTGCTCGAGTGATAAACAAATGGGGAAAATTTCTCGAGTGATAAACAAATGCGAAAAAATTGCTCGAGTGATAAACAAATGCGAAAAAATTGCTCGAGTGATAAACAAATGGGAAAAATTGCTCGAGTGATAAACAAATGAAAAATTGCTCGAGTGATAAACAAATGGGGAAAATTTCTCGAGTGATAAACAAATGCGAAAAAATTGCTCGAGTGATAAACAAATGCGAAAAAATTGCTCGAGTGATAAACAAATGGGAAAAATTGCTCGAGTGATAAACAAATGCGAAAAAATTGCTCGAGTGATAAACAAATAAAAAATTGCTCGAGTGATAAACAAATAAAAAATTGCTCGAGTGATAAACAAATGGGAAAAATTTCTCGAGTGATAAACAAATGGGAAAAATTGCTCGAGTGATAAACAAATGGGGAAAAATTGCTCGAGTGATAAACACATGAAAAATTGCTCGAGTGATAAACAAATGGGAAAAATTGCTCGAGTGATAAACAAATAAAAAATTGCTCGAGTGATAAACAAATGGGGAAAATTTCTCGAGTGATAAACAAATAAAAAATTGCTCGAGTGATAAACAAATGGGAAAAATTGCTCGAGTGATAAACAAATAAAAAATTGCTCGAGTGATAAACAAATAAAAAATTGCTCGAGTGACAAACAAATGGGGAAATTTGCTCGAGTGATAAACAAATAAAAAATTGCTCGAGTGATAAACAAATGGGAAAAATTGCTCGAGTGATAAACGAATAAAAAATTGCTCGAGTGATAAACAAATGGGAAAAATTGCTCGAGTGATAAACAAATGGGAAAAATTGCTCGAGTGATAAACAAATAAAAAATTGCTCGAGTGATAAACAAATGGGAAAAATTGCTCGAGTGATAAACAAATGGGGAAAAATTGCTCGAGTGATAAACAAATGGGAAAAATTTCTCGAGTAATAAACAAATGGGAAAAATTGCTCGAGTGATAAACAAATGAAAAATTGCTCGAGTGATAAACAAATAAAAAATTGCTCGAGTGATAAACAAATAAAAAATTGCTCGAGTGACAAACAAATAAAAAATTGCTCGAGTGATAAACAAATGGGGAAAATTGCTCGAGTGATAAACAAATGGGAAAAATTGCTCGAGTGATAAACAAATAAAAAATTGCTCGAGTGATAAACAAATGGGGAAAATTTCTCGAGTGATAAACAAATAAAAAATTGCTCGAGTGATAAACAAATGGGAAAAATTGCTCGAGTGATAAACAAATAAAAAATTGCTCGAGTGATAAACAAATAAAAAATTGCTCGAGTGACAAACAAATGGGGAAATTTGCTCGAGTGATAAACAAATAAAAAATTGCTCGAGTGATAAACAAATGGGAAAAATTGCTCGAGTGATAAACGAATAAAAAATTGCTCGAGTGATAAACAAATGGGAAAAATTGCTCGAGTGATAAACAAATGGGAAAAATTGCTCGAGTGATAAACAAATAAAAAATTGCTCGAGTGATAAACAAATGGGAAAAATTGCTCGAGTGATAAACAAATGGGGAAAAATTGCTCGAGTGATAAACAAATGGGAAAAATTTCTCGAGTAATAAACAAATGGGAAAAATTGCTCGAGTGATAAACAAATGAAAAATTGCTCGAGTGATAAACAAGTAAAAAATTGCTCGAGTGATAAACAAATAAAAAATTGCTCGAGTGACAAACAAATAAAAAATTGCTCGAGTGATAAACAAATGGGGAAAATTGCTCGAGTGATAAACAAATGGGAAAAATTGCTCGAGTGATAAACAAATGCGAAAAAATTGCTCGAGTGATAAACAAATGGGAAAAATTTCTCGAGTGATAAACAAATGAAAAATTGCTCGAGTGATAAACAAATGGGAAAAATTGCTCGAGTGATAAACGAATAAAAAATTGCTCGAGTGATAAACAAATGGGAAAAATTGCTCGAGTGATAAATAAATGGGAGAAAAATTACTCATGAGTGAAGAATAAAAATTACTCGAGTAATGAACAAATATAAAAATAACAAATTTCTCAATCGATAAACAACTCACTCGTCTATTTATCAACAAAAAATGAAAAAAAAAAAAAATTAACTCGATTAGACACAACAAAAAAAATGTCTCGTCATTTCGAATATTAACAAAATTAAAGCATCCACTTAGACAATGACCAAACAAATTTTTCCGACACGAAATTCCCACCCGCGTTTCCACACAACAAAAGAACACTCACACAGGGCGGTACATAATACCGGTACCAAATCGAAAAAAAAAAAAAAAAAAAAATCAGCTACCAGTTTTTATCCCAGCACGCCATTATAGAAAATATCTCAATTCCGTATCATAAATATTAAAAAAATTAAAGCTTATGCCCGGTAGGGACGGTTTTTTTTTTTATCTTCAAGGTAAAATTTAAATTCCTTAAAGGAAACATTTAAACCAATTATCCGTTTCCATTAAAGCGGGCCGCGAAATATCCAGAAATTGCTCTCTAAATCAAGATGAGAAAGCTCCGACTACATAAAATAAACATTACCCTCCCCCACCTACCCAAATTTTCGCACCGTTCTCTACCCCTAATTAAATAAGAAGGACTTTTCTTCTCCTCGAAAACTTTCAACCCTTCTTCGGGCTTGTTTCTAATTAATAATGGAGATTTGCGAGCTTACGAATAATTAGCCCGAAAGCGCCATATTTTATTTCGGCCGATTTTAAAACGCGTATGTGTGTCTAAACAGGAAAGAAAGAGAGAGAGAGAGAGAGAAAGAGTGAGAAAGAAAGTGAGGAGAAATGGGGATTTTGTAAAGGTGAAAACTGATCTTCAGTTTATTTATTCCTGCAACAAAGATTAACCGTTAAATTTTATTGTCAATACGTTAACCATAAGAAATTAACTGTCAATAATTGACCGTTACTATTAATTGCTAAAAAATAACTGTTAAATTTTACTGTCAATATTTTAACTATATAAAAAATTAACTGTTAAATTTTACTGTTAATAATTAACCGTTAAAATTTCCTTGCTCAAAAATTAACTGTTAAATTTTACTGTCAATATTTTAACTATATAAAAATTAACTGTTAAATTTTACTGTCAATATTTTAACTATATAAAAAATTAACTGTTAAATTTTACTGTTAATAATTAACCGTTAAAATTTCCTTGCTCAAAAATTAACTGTTAAATTTTACTGTCAATATTTTAACTATATAAAAATTAACTGTTAAATTTTACTGTCAATATTTTAACTATATAAAAATTAACTGTTAAATTTTACTGTCAATATTTTAACTATACAAAAATTAACTGTTAAATTTTACTGTCAATATTTTAACTATACAAAAATTAACTGTTAAATTTTACTGTCAATATTTTAACTATACAAAAATTAACTGTTAAATTTTACTGTTAATAATTAACCGTTAAAATTTACTTGCTCAAAAATTAACTGTTAAATTTTACTGTCAATATTTTAACTATATAAAAATTAACTGTTAAATTTTACTGTTAATAATTAACCGTTAAAATTTACTTGCTCAAAAATTAACTGTTAAATTTTACTGTCAATATTTTAACTATACAAAAATTAACTGTTAAATTTTACTGTCAATATTTTAACTATACAAAAATTAACTGTTAAATTTTACTGTCAATATTTTAACTATACAAAAATTAACTGTTAAATTTTACTGTCAATATTTTAACTATACAAAAATTAACTGTTAAATTTTACTGTTAATAATTAACCGTTAAAATTTACTTGCTCAAAAATTAACTGTTAAATTTTACTGTCAATATTTTAACTATATAAAAATTAACTGTTAAATTTTACTGTTAATAATTAACCGTTAAAATTAACTTGCTCAAAAATTAACTGTTAAATTTTACTGTCAATATTTTAACTATATAAAAAATTAACTGTTAAATTTTACTGTCAATATTTTAACTATATAAAAAATTAACTGTTAAATTTTACTGTTAATAATTAACCGTTAAAATTAACTTGCTCAAAAATTAACTGTTAAATTTTACTGTCAATATTTTAACTATATAAAAAATTAACTGTTAAATTTTACTGTCAATATTTTAACTATATAAAAATTAACTGTTAAATTTTACTGTTAATAATTAACCGTTAAAATTAACTTGCTCAAAAATTAACTGTTAAATTTTACTGTCAATATTTTAACTATATAAAAAATTAACTGTTAAATTTTACTGTCAATATTTTAACTATATAAAAAATTAACTGTTAAATTTTACTGTTAATAATTAACCGTTAAAATTAACTTGCTCAAAAATTAACTGTTAAATTTTACTGTCAATATTTTAACTATATAAAAAATTAACTGTTAAATTTTACTGTCAATATTTTAACTATATAAAAATTAACTGTTAAATTTTACTGTTAATAATTAACCGTTAAAATTAACTTGCTCAAAAATTAACTGTTAAATTTTACTGTCAATATTTTAACTATATAAAAATTAACTGTTAAATTTTACTGTCAATATTTTAACTATATAAAAAATTAACTGTTAAATTTTACTGTTAATAATTAACCGTTAAAATTTACTTGCTCAAAAATTAACTGTTAAATTTTACTGTCAATATTTTAACTATATAAAAAATTAACTGTTAAATTTTACTGTTAATAATTAACCGTTAAAATTTACTTGCTCAAAAATTAACTGTTAAATTTTACTGTCAATATTTTAACTATATAAAAATTAACTGTTAAATTTTACTGTTAATAATTAACCGTTAAAATTTACTTGCTCAAAAATTAACTGTTAAATTTTACTGTCAATATTTTAACTATATAAAAAATTAACTGTTAAATTTTACTGTTAATAATTAACCGTTAAAATTTACTTGCTCAAAAATTAACTGTTAAATTTTACTGTCAATATTTTAACTATATAAAAATTAACTGTTAAATTTTACTGTTAATAATTAACCGTTAAAATTTACTTGCTCAAAAATTAACTGTTAAATTTTACTGTCAATATTTTAACTATATAAAAAATTAACTGTTAAATTTTACTGTTAATAATTAACCGTTAAAATTTACTTGCTCAAAAATTAACTGTTAAATTTTACTGTCAATATTTTAACTATATAAAAATTAACTGTTAAATTTTACTGTTAATAATTAACCGTTAAAATTTACTTGCTCAAAAATTAACTGTTAAATTTTACTGTCAATATTTTAACTATATAAAAAATTAACTGTTAAATTTTACTGTTAATAATTAACCGTTAAAATTTACTTGCTCAAAAATTAACTGTTAAATTTTACTGTCAATATTTTAACTATATAAAAAATTAACTGTTAAATTTTACTGTTAATAATTAACCGTTAAAATTTACTTGCTCAAAAATTAACTGTTAAATTTTACTGTCAATATTTTAACTATATAAAAAATTAACTGTTAAATTTTACTGTTAATAATTAACCGTTAAAATTTACTTGCTCAAAAATTAACTGTTAAATTTTACTGTCAATATTTTAACTATATAAAAAATTAACTGTTAAATTTTACTGTTAATAATTAACCGATAAAATTTACTTGCTCAAAAATTAACTGTTAAATTTTACTGTCAATATTTTAACTATATAAAAATTAACTGTTAAATTTTACTGTCAATATTTTAACTATATAAAAAATTAACTGTTAAATTTTACTGTTAATAATTAACCGTTAAAATTTCCTTGCTCAAAAATTAACTGTTAAATTTTACTGTCAATATTTTAACTATATAAAAATTAACTGTTAAATTTTACTGTCAATATTTTAACTATATAAAAAATTAACTGTTAAATTTTACTGTTAATAATTAACCGTTAAAATTTCCTTGCTCAAAAATTAACTGTTAAATTTTACTGTCAATATTTTAACTATATAAAAATTAACTGTTAAATTTTACTGTTAATAATTAACCGTTAAAATTTACTTGCTCAAAAATTAACTGTTAAATTTTACTGTCAATATTTTAACTATACAAAAATTAACTGTTAAATTTTACTGTCAATATTTTAACTATATAAAAAATTAACTGTTAAATTTTACTGTCAATATTTTAACTATACAAAAATTAACTGTTAAATTTTACTGTCAATATTTTAACTATATAAAAAATTAACTGTTAAATTTTACTGTTAATAATTAACCGTTAAAATTTCCTTGCTCAAAAATTAACTGTTAAATTTTACTGTCAATATTTTAACTATATAAAAATTAACTGTTAAATTTTACTGTTAATAATTAACCGTTAAAATTTACTTGCTCAAAAATTAACTGTTAAATTTTACTGTCAATATTTTAACTATACAAAAATTAACTGTTAAATTTTACTGTCAATATTTTAACTATATAAAAATTAACTGTTAAATTTTACTGTCAATATTTTAACTATATAAAAAATTAACTGTTAAATTTTACTGTTAATAATTAACCGTTAAAATTTACTTGCTCACAAATTAACTGTTAAATTTTACTGTCAATATTTTAACTATATAAAAATTAACTGTTAAATTTTACTGTCAATATTTTAACTATATAAAAAATTAACTGTTAAATTTTACTGTTAATAATTAACCGTTAAAATTTCCTTGCTCAAAAATTAACTGTTAAATTTTACTGTCAATATTTTAACTATATAAAAATTAACTGTTAAATTTTACTGTCAATATTTTAACTATATAAAAAATTAACTGTTAAATTTTACTGTTAATAATTAACCGTTAAAATTTACTTGCTCACAAATTAACTGTTAAATTTTACTGTCAATATTTTAACTATATAAAAATTAACTGTTAAATTTTACTGTCAATATTTTAACTATATAAAAAATTAACTGTTAAATTTTACTGTTAATAATTAACCGTTAAAATTTCCTTGCTCAAAAATTAACTGTTAAATTTTACTGTCAATATTTTAACTATATAAAAATTAACTGTTAAATTTTACTGTCAATATTTTAACTATATAAAAAATTAACTGTTAAATTTTACTGTTAATAATTAACCGTTAAAATTTCCTTGCTCAAAAATTAACTGTTAAATTTTACTGTCAATATTTTAACTATATAAAAATTAACTGTTAAATTTTACTGTTAATAATTAACCGTTAAAATTTACTTGCTCAAAAATTAACTGTTAAATTTTACTGTCAATATTTTAACTATACAAAAATTAACTGTTAAATTTTACTGTCAATATTTTAACTATATAAAAAATTAACTGTTAAATTTTACTGTTAATAATTAACCGATAAAATTTACTTGCTCAAAAATTAACTGTTAAATTTTACTGTCAATATTTTAACTATATAAAAATTAACTGTTAAATTTTACTGTCAATATTTTAACTATATAAAAAATTAACTGTTAAATTTTACTGTTAATAATTAACCGTTAAAATTTCCTTGCTCAAAAATTAACTGTTAAATTTTACTGTCAATATTTTAACTATATAAAAATTAACTGTTAAATTTTACTGTCAATATTTTAACTATATAAAAAATTAACTGTTAAATTTTACTGTTAATAATTAACCGTTAAAATTTCCTTGCTCAAAAATTAACTGTTAAATTTTACTGTCAATATTTTAACTATATAAAAATTAACTGTTAAATTTTACTGTTAATAATTAACCGTTAAAATTTCCTTGCTCAAAAATTAACTGTTAAATTTTACTGTCAATATTTTAACTATACAAAAATTAACTGTTAAATTTTACTGTCAATATTTTAACTATACAAAAATTAACTGTTAAATTTTACTGTCAATATTTTAACTATATAAAAAATTAACTGTTAAATTTTACTGTCAATATTTTAACTATACAAAAATTAACTGTTAAATTTTACTGTCAATATTTTAACTATATAAAAAATTAACTGTTAAATTTTACTGTTAATAATTAACCGTTAAAATTTCCTTGCTCAAAAATTAACTGTTAAATTTTACTGTCAATATTTTAACTATATAAAAATTAACTGTTAAATTTTACTGTTAATAATTAACCGTTAAAATTTACTTGCTCAAAAATTAACTGTTAAATTTTACTGTCAATATTTTAACTATATAAAAATTAACTGTTAAATTTTACTGTCAATATTTTAACTATACAAAAATTAACTGTTAAATTTTACTGTTAATAATTAACCGTTAAAATTTACTTGCTCACAAATTAACTGTTAAATTTTACTGTCAATATTTTAACTATACAAAAATTAACTGTTAAATTTTACTGTTAATAATTAACCGTTAAAATTTACTTGCTCAAAAATTAACTGTTAAATTTTACTGTCAATATTTTAACTATATAAAAATTAACTGTTAAATTTTACTGTTAATAATTAACCGTTAAAATTTACTTGCTCAAAAATTAACTGTTAAATTTTACTGTCAATATTTTAACTATACAAAAATTAACTGTTAAATTTTACTGTCAATATTTTAACTATACAAAAATTAACTGTTAAATTTTACTGTTAATAATTAACCGTTAAAATTTACTTGCTCAAAAATTAACTGTTAAATTTTACTGTCAATATTTTAACTATATAAAAATTAACTGTTAAATTTTACTGTTAATAATTAACCGTTAAAATTTACTTGCTCAAAAATTAACTGTTAAATTTTACTGTCAATATTTTAACTATATAAAAATTAACTGTTAAATTTTACTGTTAATAATTAACCGTTAAAATTTACTTGCTCAAAAATTAACTGTTAAATTTTACTGTCAATATTTTAACTATACAAAAATTAACTGTTAAATTTTACTGTCAATATTTTAACTATACAAAAATTAACTGTTAAATTTTACTGTTAATAATTAACCGTTAAAATTTACTTGCTCAAAAATTAACTGTTAAATTTTACTGTCAATATTTTAACTATATAAAAATTAACTGTTAAATTTTACTGTTAATAATTAACCGTTAAAATTTACTTGCTCAAAAATTAACTGTTAAATTTTACTGTCAATATTTTAACTATATAAAAATTAACTGTTAAATTTTACTGTTAATAATTAACCGTTAAAATTTACTTGCTCAAAAATTAACTGTTAAATTTTACTGTCAATATTTTAACTATATAAAAATTAACTGTTAAATTTTACTGTCAATATTTTAACTATACAAAAATTAACTGTTAAATTTTACTGTTAATAATTAACCGTTAAAATTTACTTGCTCAAAAATTAACTGTTAAATTTTACTGTCAATATTTTAACTATATAAAAATTAACTGTTAAATTTTACTGTTAATAATTAACCGTTAAAATTTACTTGCTCAAAAATTAACTGTTAAATTTTACTGTCAATATTTTAACTATATAAAAATTAACTGTTAAATTTTACTGTTAATAATTAACCGTTAAAATTTACTTGCTCAAAAATTAACTGTTAAATTTTACTGTCAATATTTTAACTATACAAAAATTAACTGTTAAATTTTACTGTTAATAATTAACCGTTAAAATTTACTTGCTCAAAAATTAACTGTTAAATTTTACTGTCAATATTTTAACTATATAAAAAATTAACTGTTAAATTTTACTGTTAATAATTAACCGTTAAAATTTACTTGCTCAAAAATTAACTGTTAAATTTTACTGTCAATATTTTAACTATATAAAAATTAACTGTTAAATTTTACTGTTAATAATTAACCGTTAAAATTAACTTGCTCAAAAATTAACTGTTAAATTTTACTGTCAATATTTTAACTATATAAAAAATTAACTGTTAAATTTTACTGTTAATAATTAACCGTTAAAATTTACTTGCTCAAAAATTAACTGTTAAATTTTACTGTCAATATTTTAACTATATAAAAATTAACTGTTAAATTTTACTGTTAATAATTAACCGTTAAAATTTACTTGCTCAAAAATTAACTGTTAAATTTGACTATTAATAATTAACTGTTGAATTTATCTGTCAATAAGTGAACTGTAGGAAATTAACTGTCAATAATTAACGGTTCCAAGTTATTTGCCATAAAAATAACTGTTAAATTTAACTGTCGATAATTAACTATTAAAAGTTAATTGCTAAAAATTAACTGTTAAGTTTAATGGTCAATAATTAATAGTAACAAGATAATTAAAAACAAATTAACTGTTAAATTAACTGTTAATTTTAACTAATAATAATTAACCGTAACAAGTTAATTGCAACAAATTAACTGTTAAATTTAATAGTAAATAATTAACCGTAACAAGATTATTGCCAGGAAATTAACTGTTAAATTATTTGTTAAATTTAGCTGTCAATAAGTTAACGGTATAAATTAACTGTCAAAAATTATTTGTTACAGATCAATTTCTGAAAAATAACTTATATTTTACTGTCATTAAGTTAATTGTAAAAAATTAACTCTCAATAATTGACCGTTACGAAGTATATTGACAAAAATTAACAGTTAAATTTTACTGCCAATAGGTTAACTATAAAAAAATAACTGTTAACTGTTAATAATTAACTGCCAATTATTAAGCGTTAAAAGTTAATTGCTAAAAATTAACTGTTGATTTTAACTGACAATAAATAACCGTTACAAGTTAATTGAAACAAATTAACTGATATACCAGTAATAAATTAACTGTTAAATTTGATTTTTAATAATTAACCGTTAAAGTTTATTATTAATAATTAACTTTTAAATTTAACTATCAATAAGTTAATTGTAAGAAATTAACTGTCAATAATTAACAATTAAAAGCTTAATTCCTAAAAATTAACTGTTAAATTTAAATGTTAATATAAAGTTAATATTAACTATAAAAAATTAACGAATTAAAATTTATTGTTAAAAAAATAACTGTTGTGTACGAAAAAATGCATTTTAACTGCACAATTTGAAAAAAATATAAAAATGCATTTTTTGTATGCACAATCGTAAAAAATGTAAAAATGCATTTTTCGATATGTGGAATTTGAAAAAAATATAAAAATGCATTTTTTTGTATGCACAATATGAAAAAAAGTAAAAATGCATTTTTTTATATACAGACCTTAAAAAAATTAAAAATGCATTTTTCGATATGCAGAAATGCATAAAAGTAAAAGTGCATTTTTTTATATGTAGAATTGCAAAAAAATAAAAGTGCATTTTTTTGTATGCACAATCTGAAAAAAAAATTAAAAATGCATTTTTCTATATGCAGAAATGCATAAAAGTAAAAGTGCATTTTTTTATATGTAGAATTGCAAAAAAATAAAAGTGAATTTTTTTGTATGCACAATCTGGAAAAAATGTAAAAATGCATTTTTCTATATGCAGAAATGCAAAAAAGTAAAAGTGCATTTTTTTGGATGCACAATCTGAAAAAAAGTAAAAGTGCATTTTTTTGTATGCACAATCTGAAAAAAAGTAAAAATGCATTTTTCTATATGCAGAATTGCAAAAAAAGTAAAAATGCATTTTTTTGGATGCACAATTTGAAAAAAAGTAAAAATGCATTTTTTTTATATACAGACCTTAAAAAAATTAAAAATGCATTTTTCTATATGCAGAAATGCATAAAAGTAAAAGTGCATTTTTTTATATGCAGAAATGCAAAAAAGTAAAAGTGCATTTTTTTGGATGCACAATCTGAAAAAAAGTAAAAGTGCATTTTTTTGTATGCACAATCTGAAAAAAAGTAAAAATGCATTTTTCTATATGCAGAATTGCAAAAAAAGTAAAAATGCATTTTTTTGGATGCACAATTTGAAAAAAAGTAAAAATGCATTTTTTTTATATACAGACCTTAAAAAAATTAAAAATGCATTTTTCGATATGCAGAAATGCAAAAAAGTAAAAGTGCATTTTTTTATATGCAGAAATGCATAAAAATAAAAGTGCATTTTTTTATATGCACAATCTGAAAAAAAGTAAAAATGCATTTTTCTATATGCAGAATTGCAAAAAAAGAAAAAATGCATTTTTCGATACAGTTAAAATGCATTTTTACTTTTTTTCAGATTGTGCATCCAAAAAAATGCACTTTTACTTTTATGCATTTCTTCATATCGAAAAATGCATTTTTAATTTTTTTAAGGTCTGTATATAAAAAAAATGCATTTTTACTTTTTTTCAAATTGTGCATCCAAAAAAATGCATTTTTACTTTTTTTGCAATTCTGCATATAGAAAAATGCATTTTTACTTTTTTTCAGATTGTGCATACAAAAAAATGCACTTTTACTTTTTTTCAGATTGTGCATCCAAAAAAATGCACTTTTACTTTTATGCATTTCTTCATATCGAAAAATGCATTTTTAATTTTTTTAAGGTCTGTATATAAAAAAAATGCATTTTTACTTTTTTTCAAATTGTGCATCCAAAAAAATGCATTTTTACTTTTTTTGCAATTCTGCATATAGAAAAATGCATTTTTAATTTTTTTTTCAGAGTGCATATAAAAAAATGCACTTTTACTTTTTTGCATTTCTGCATATAAAAAAATGCATTTTTATTTTTTTGCATTTCTGCATATTGAAAAATGCATTTTTAATTTTTTTAAGGCCTGTATATAAAAAAATGCATTTTTACTTTTTTTCATATTGTGCATACAAAAAAATGCATTTTTATATTTTTTTCAAATTCCACATATCGAAAAATGCATTTTTACATTTTTTACGATTGTGCATACAAAAAATGCATTTTTATATTTTTTTCAAATTGTGCATACAAAAAAATGCATTTTTATTTTTTTGCAATTCTGCAATAGAAAAATGCATTTTTATTTTTTTGCAATTCTACATATAAAAAAATGCACTTTTACTTTTATGCATTTCTGCATATAGAAAAATGCATTTTTAATTTTTTTAAGGCCTGTATATAAAAAAATGCATTTTTACTTTTTTTCATATTGTGCATACAAAAAAATGCATTTTTATATTTTTTTCAAATTCCACATATCGAAAAATGCATTTTTACATTTTTTACGATTGTGCATACAAAAAATGCATTTTTATATTTTTTTCAAATTGTGCATACAAAAAAATGCATTTTTATTTTTTTGCAATTCTGCAATAGAAAAATGCATTTTTATTTTTTTGCAATTCTACATATAAAAAAATGCACTTTTACTTTTATGCATTTCTGCATATAAAAAAATGCATTTTTACTTTTTTTCATATTGTGCATACAAAAAATGCATTTTTATATTTTTTTCAAATTGTGCATACAAAAAAATGCATTTTTATTTTTTTGCAATTCTGCAATAGAAAAATGCATTTTTATTTTTTTGCAATTCTACATATAAAAAAATGCACTTTTACTTTTATGCATTTCTGCATATAGAAAAATGCATTTTTAATTTTTTTAAGGCCTGTATATAAAAAAATGCATTTTTACTTTTTTTCATATTGTGCATACAAAAAAATGCATTTTTATATTTTTTTCAAATTCCACATATCGAAAAATGCATTTTTACATTTTTTACGATTGTGCATACAAAAAATGCATTTTTATATTTTTTTCAAATTGTGCATACAAAAAAATGCATTTTTATTTTTTTGCAATTCTGCAATAGAAAAATGCATTTTTATTTTTTTGCAATTCTACATATAAAAAAATGCACTTTTGCTTTTATGCATTTCTGCATATAGAAAAATGCATTTTTAATTTTTTTAAGGCCTGTATATAAAAAAATGCATTTTTACTTTTTTTCATATTGTGCATACAAAAAAATGCATTTTTATATTTTTTTCAAATTCCACATATCGAAAAATGCATTTTTACATTTTTTCAGATTGTGCATAAAAAAAAATGCACTTTTACTTTTTTGCAATTCTACATATCTAAAAATGCATTGTTATATTTTTTTCAAGTTCAGAGTACAAAAAAATGCATTTATACTTTTAAGAAAAAATGCATTTTAAATTGCATCGAATTTTTTTTTTTTTTTTAATTATAATATGAAAAAGCTGTATCATAATGTATATTTGTATATTCCCATACTCCCATACACTCTTTGCTGTAAACATTGTTTTCAGAAGGAGCAATAAAGATAATTATTATTATTATTATTATTAATTGCACAAATGCATTTATCGTATACGCGCATTAAAACCAACACTTAATAAAAGTACAAAACTATATTATACAAATATATATATATATATATATACGCTTGGTCCGTTTTCGGGACTAACTCTGCCGCCGCCTCCGTTGCCGCCGCCGCCGCCGCCGTAACCGCAGAATGGAACGAAGAGGCGGCTGTGTGTGGATATGGAACACTGGAACGGAACGGGAGCGGTTGCCATTCATTCTCTCACTTTAATTACTTCCAATCTTCTGGCATTCATTAATCACCGATACGGATGCCACCCTCTTCTCTCTCCTCGTTCCACCAACCCATTCCCCTCCGGCATCCTTCTCGTTCGCTTTTACCCGTAGAATCGACCGTCTTTGTCTTTTAATTTTGCGTGCGTGTTGATTTTTATTTAAATCATGAAATCGTGTATTCGAAATTTTTATATAAGATAAATTTTATGTTGTTTAATTCTGGTATAAGATTTTTTTATAAGATTGTCCTATATTTGATTGACATTTTATCCATTAATTTGTGTAATTTTAATCTTTTTTTTTTCAATTTAAGCATTTTATCCATTAATTTGTAACAATTTAAGCATTTTATCCACTAAAATGACATTTTATCCATTAATTTGTGTAATTTTAATCTTTTTTTTTTCAATTTAAGCATTTTATCCATTAATTTGTAACAATTTAAGCATTTTATCCACTAAAATGACATTTTATCCATTAATTTGTGTAATTTTAATCTTTTTTTTTTCAATTTAAGCATTTTATCCATTAATTTGTAACAATTTAAGCATTTTATCCACTAAAATGACATTTTATCCATTAATTTGTGTAATTTTAATCTTTTTTTTTTCAATTTAAGCATTTTATCCATTAATTTGTAACAATTTAAGCATTTTATCCACTAAAATGACATTTTATCCATTAATTTGTGTAATTTTAATCTTTTTTTTTTCAATTTAAGCATTTTATCCATTAATTTGTAACAATTTAAGCATTTTATCCACTAAAATGACATTTTATCCATTAATTTGTGTAATTTTAATCTTTTTTTTTTCAATTTAAGCATTTTATCCATTAATTTGTAACATTTTAAGCATTTTTTATCAATTTAAGCATTTTATCCATTAATTTGTAACATTTTAAATATTTTTTTATCAATTTAAGCATTTTATCCATTAATTTGTAACATTTTAAACATTTTACCCACTAAAATTGTAAATTTGAAGCATTTTATCCACTAAAATGACATTTTATCCATTAATTTGTGTAATTTTAATCTTTTTTTTATCAATTTAAGCATTTTATCCATTAATTTGTAACATTTTAAGCATTTTTTATCAATTTAAGCATTTTATCCATTAATTTGTAACATTTTAAACATTTTACCCACTAAAATTGTAAATTTGAAGCATTTTATCCACTAAAATGACATTTTATCCATTAATTTTTAACATTTTAAGCATTTTATCCACTGAAATTGTAAATTTGAAGCATTTTATCCACTAAAATGACATTTTATCCATCAATTTGTATCATTTTAAGCATTTTATCCACTAAAATTGTAAATTTGAAGCATTTTATCCACTAAAATGACATTTTATCCATTAATTTTTAACATTTTAAGCATTTTATCCACTAAAATGACATTTTATCCACTAAAATGACATTTTATCCATCAATTTGTATCATTTTAAACATTTTTTATCAATTTAAGCATTTTATCCATTAATTTGTATCATTTTAAGCATTTTATCCACTAAAATTGTAAATTTGAAGCATTTTATCCACTAAAATGACATTTTATCCATTAATTTTTAACATTTTAAGCATTTTATCCACTAAAATGACATTTTATCCACTAAAATGACATTTTATCCATCAATTTGTATCATTTTAAACATTTTTTATCAATTTAAGCATTTTATCCATTAATTTGTATCATTTTAAGCATTTTATCCACTAAAATTGTAAATTTGAAGCATTTTATCCACTAAAATGACATTTTATCCATCAATTTGTATCATTTTTAACATTTTTTTATCAATTTAAGCATTTTATCCATTAATTTGTATCATTTTAAGCATTTTATCCACTGAAATTGTAAATTTGAAGCATTTTATCCACTAAAATGACATTTTATCCATCAATTTGTATCATTTTAAACATTTTTTATCAATTTAAGCATTTTATCCATTAATTTGTATCATTTTAAGCATTTTATCCACTAAAATTGTAAATTTGAAGCATTTTATCCACTAAAATGACATTTTATCCATTAATTTGTATCATTTTAAACATTTTTTTATCAATTTAAGTATTTTATCCATTAATTTGTAACATTTTAAGCATTTTATCCACTAAAATTGTAAATTTGAAGCATTTTATCCACTAAAATGACATTTTATCCATTAATTTTTAACATTTTAAGCATTTTATCCACTAAAATGACATTTTATCCACTAAAATGACATTTTATCCATCAATTTGTATCATTTTAAACATTTTTTATCAATTTAAGCATTTTATCCATTAATTTGTATCATTTTAAGCATTTTATCCACTAAAATTGTAAATTTGAAGCATTTTATCCACTAAAATGACATTTTATCCATTAATTTGTATCATTTTAAACATTTTTTTATCAATTTAAGTATTTTATCCATTAATTTGTAACATTTTAAGCATTTTATCCACTAAAATTGTAAATTTGAAGCATTTTATCCACTAAAATGACATTTTATCCATTAATTTGTAACATTTTAAACATTTTTTATCAATTTAAGCATTTTATCCATTAATTTGTAACATTTTAAGCATTTTATCCACTAAAATTGTAAATTTGAAGCATTTTATCCACTAAAATGACATTTTATCCATTAATTTGTAACATTTTAAACATTTTTTATCAATTTAAGCATTTTATCCATCAATTTGTATCATTTTAAACATTTTTTATCAATTTAAGCATTTTATCCATCAATTTTTAACATTTTAAGCATTTTATCCTCTAAAATGACAAATTTTAAACATTTTATCTTTCAACACGACAAATTTTTAACATTCCATCCACTAAAACGACAAATTGTAACCATTTTTTTTACCAAACGACAAATTTTAAGCATTTATCCACTAAAACGACAAATTTTATGAATTTTATCTACTTCAACGTCAAACTTTAAACAGTTTATGCTCCCACACGACAATTTTTAACATTCTGTCCACTAAAAATGACAAATTGTAACCAAATTTTTCCACTACACGCCAAAGTTCAAGCATTTTTCCACGGAAACAACAAACTTTAAACGTTTTATCTTACAGCACGACAAATTTCAAGCATTCTGTCCATTAAAACGACAAATTTTATCCATTTTTTTAACTACACGACAAATTTCAAGCGTTTATGCGCTAAACCGACAAAGTTTAAGAAATGTATCTACTAAAACGACAAACTTTAAGCAGTTTATCTTCCAGCACGACAAACTTTAACATTTTATCCACTAAAACGATAAATTTTATGAATTTTATAAATTTTATCCACAAAAACGATAAATTTTGTTAATTTTATCTACAAAAACAACGTTTTATCCACAAAAACGATAAATTTTGTTGATTTTATCTACAAAAACATTTTATCCGAAAAAAAAGACAATTTTTTTAAAAAATTTATCCACAAAAACGATAATTTTTGTTGATTTTATCTACAAAAACAACATTTTATCCGAAAAAAAAGACAATTTTTTTAAAAAATTTATCCACAAAAACGATAATTTTTGTTGATTTTATCTACAAAAACAACATTTTATCCGCAAAAAAGACATTTTTTTAAAAATTTTATCCACAAAAAAACGATAAATTTTGTTATTTTATCTACAAAAACAACATTTTATCCGCAAAAACGAATTTTTTTTTGAATTTTATCCACATAAACGATAAATTTTATTAATTTTATCCGCAAAAAAACGACAAATTTTGGAAATTTTATCAGCAAAAACGACAAATTTTGTGAATTTTAAACGCAAAAACGACAAAATTTGGGTATATTATCTACAAAAACATTTTATTCACAAAAACGATATTGTTGATAAATTTTATCCACTTAAACAATAAACTTTTAAGATTTTATTCATAAAAGAACATTTTTTCCACTAAAACGAAAATTTTTGTAAATTTTATCCATAAAAACAACATTTTATCCACTAAAATGATAAATTTTATCCACTGAAACGTCAAGTTTTGTAAATTTTATCAGCAAAAACGTCAAACTTTGGAAATTTTATCCACAAAATCAACATTTTATCCACTAAAACGTCAAATTTTGTAAATTTTATCCGCAAAAACGACAAATTTTGGAAATTTTATCCGCAAAAAACGACAAATTTTGTGAATTTTATCCGCAAAAAACGACAAATTTTGGTAATTTTATCCACTAAAACGTCAAATTATGTAAATTTTATCAGCAAAAACGTCAAACTTTAGAAATTTTATCCACAAAATCAACATTTTATCCACTAAAACGTCAAATTTTGTAAATTTTATCCGCAAAAACGACAAATTTTGGAAATTTTATCCGCAAAAAACGACAAATTTTCTGAATTTTATCGGCAAAAACGAAATTTTTTTTTTAATTTTATGCACAAAAACGACAAACTTTGGACATTTTATCCACTAAAATGATAAATTTTATCCACTGAAACGTCAAATTTTGTGAATTTTATCCGCAAAAAACGACAAATTTTGGACAATTTATTCACAAAAACAACATTTTATCAACTAAATCGATAAATTTTGTAAATTTTATCAGCAAAAACGTCAAACTTTAGAAATTTTATCAGCAAAAACAACATTTTATCGACTAAAATGATAAATTTTGTGAATTTTATCCACAAAAACGATAAACTTTTGGCATTTTATCCATAAAAATGATAAATTTTAGACATTTTATCCATTAAAACAACAAATTTTGCCTAAATCTAGATTTTTATGTAAATCACGAATCTTGAATTCTAAATTTATATAAATACGGCATTGAACGTGTTAAAAATTTGTCCAATAAAATAAATTTTATGTCCTTTAATCCTATAATCAAATTTACTACAAGATTGCCCCACATTTAATTAAAGATAAAAATAAAATCAAGATTTTTATAGATTAACGTTTCTATCCGAAATTCCCCGTCACTCATCAGTACAATAATTCACTAACCCCCCCCTTCCAACCCTTATAATTCAAACACCATTATCCTATCATCCAATTATCAGATAAGCATCGCGCTTTTTTCTGACCCCCCCTCTCTCTCTCACTCTCTATTTTTTTTTCTTCCTTGTACCCCGGTGAGTTCATTTTTTTAGGGCGAAAAATAAGAGAACATCGCCTCTTGGGGAAAGAGACGGCCGTTGTGCCGTGACGTTTCGGTAACGTTTCGCCTCCCTCGGGGATATCCCGACGGCGGCGGCGGCGGCGGGCGTTTGATTGATGGACGGATGGATGATGGTGTTGCAGTCGCCGAAACTTTTCTAATTGTTTTATAATTATTATTTTTCCGAGGTGGATTATTTTTCGGTTAAATCGTGTCGATAAGTGCGTGTTTTAACGGGTTTTGGTTGATTGTCGGTTATTTATTCGAGAGCATGTTGGGACAAGTTTGGTGGATTTTATGTGTTTTATTTACTTAATGGGAGAAAGTTTTTGGTTTTTTTTAACTAAATAATAATATTTTAAGCATTTTATAGACTAAAACGATAAGTTCGAAGCATTTTATTCACTTAAACGACAAATTTTTAGGATTTTATTTACTAAAACGACAATTTTTATGCATTTTATTCACTAAAACGACAAATTTTAAGCATTTTATTCACTTAAACGACAAATTTTTAGGATTTTATTTACTAAAACGACAATTTTTATGCATTTTATTCACTAAAACGACAAATTTTAAGCATTTTATTCACTTAAACGACAAATTTTTAGGATTTTATTTACTAAAACGACAAATTCTGAGAATTTTATTCACTTAAACGACAAATTTTTAGGATTTTATTTACTAAAACGACAAATTCTGAGAATTTTATTCACTTAAACGACAAATTTTTAGGATTTTATTTACTAAAACGACAATTTTTATGCATTTTATTCACGAAAACGACAAATTTCAAGCATTTTATTTACTAAAACGACAAGTTTTTAGGATTTTATTCACTTAAACGACTAATTTTAAGCATTTTATTCACTGAAACGACAAATTTTAAGGATTTTATTCACTCAAACGACAAGTTCTAAGCATTTTATTTACTAAAACGACAAATTTTAAGCATTTTATTTACTAACACGACAAGTTTTTAGGATTTTTTTTACTAAAACGACTAATTTTAAGCATTTTATTCACTAAAACGACAAGTTCTAAGCATTTTATTTACTAAAACGACAAATTTTAAGCATTTTATTTACTAACACGACAAGTTTTTAGGATTTTTTTCACTAAAACGACTAATTTTAAGCATTTTATTCACTGAAACGACAAATTTTTAGAATTTTATTGGCGAAAACGACAATTTTTAAGCATTTTATTCACTTAAACGACAAGTTCTAAGCATTTTATTTACTAAAACGACAAATTTTAAGCATTTTTTTCACTAAAACGACAAATTTTAAGCATTTTATTCACTTAAACGACAAATTTTTAGGATTTTATTTAATAAAACGACAAATTCTGAGAATTTTATTCACTTAAACGACAAATTTTTAGGATTTTATTCACTGAAACGACAAATTTTAAGCATTTTATTCAGTATAACGACAAATTTTAAGCATTTTATTTACTAACACGACAAGTTTTTAGGATTTTTTTCACTAAAACGACTAATTTTAAGCATTTTATTCACTGAAACGACAAATTTTTAGAATTTTATTGGCGAAAACGACAAATTTTAAGCATTTTATTCACTAAAACGACAAATTTTAAGCATTTTATTCACTAAAACGACAAGTTCTAAGCATTTTATTTACTAAAACGACAAATTTTAAGCATTTTATTTACTAAACTACAATTTTTTAGCATTTTATTCACTAAAACGACAAATTTTTAGCATTTTATTCACGAAAACGACAAATTTTAAGCATTTTATTTACTAAAACGACTAATTTTAAGCATTTTATTTACTAACACGACAAGTTTTTAGGATTTTTTTCACTAAAACGACTAATTTTAAGCATTTTATTCACTAAAACGACAAGTTCTAAGCATTTTATTTACTAAAACGACAAATTTTAAGCATTTTATTTACTAAACTACAATTTTTTAGCATTTTATTCACTAAAACGACAATTTTTTAGCATTTTATTCACTAAAACGACAAATTTTAAGCATTTTATTCACTTAAACGACTAATTTTAAGCATTTTATTTACTAAACTACAATTTTTTAGCATTTTATTCACTAAAACGACAAATTTTTAGCATTTTATTCACGAAAACGACAAATTTTAAGCATTTTATTCACTTAAACGACTAATTTTAAGCATTTTATTTACTAAACTACAATTTTTTAGCATTTTATTCACTAAAACGACAAATTTTAAGCATTTTATTCACTTAAACGACTAATTTTAAGCATTTTATTTACTAAACTACAATTTTTTAGCATTTTATTCACTAAAACGACAAATTTTAAGCATTTTATTCACTTAAACGACTAATTTTAAGCATTTTATTTACTAAACTACAATTTTTTAGCATTTTATTCACTAAAACGACAAATTTTAAGCATTTTATTCACTTAAACGACTAATTTTAAGCATTTTATTTACTAAACTACAATTTTTTAGCATTTTATTCACTAAAACGACAAATTTTAAGCATTTTATTCACTTAAACGACTAATTTTAAGCATTTTATTTACTAAACTACAATTTTTTAGCATTTTATTCACTAAAACGACAAATTTTAAGCATTTTATTCACTTAAACGACTAATTTTAAGCATTTTATTTACTAAACTACAATTTTTTAGCATTTTATTCACTAAAACGACAAATTTTTAGCATTTTATTCACGAAAACGACAAATTTTAAGCATTTTATTTACTAAAACGACTAATTTTAAGCATTTTATTCACTAAAACGACAAATTTTTAGCATTTTATTCACGAAAACGACAAATTTTAAGCATTTTATTCACTTAAACGACTAATTTTAAGCATTTTATTTACTAAACTACAATTTTTTAGCATTTTATTCACTAAAACGACAAATTTTTAGCATTTTATTCACGAAAACGACAAATTTTAAGCATTTTATTCACTTAAACGACTAATTTTAAGCATTTTATTTACTAAACTACAATTTTTTAGCATTTTATTCACTAAAACGACAAATTTTTAGCATTTTATTCACGAAAACGACAAATTTTAAGCATTTTATTTACTAAAACGACTAATTTTAAGCATTTTATTCACTAAAACGACAAATTTTAAGCATTTTATTCACTTAAACGACTAATTTTAAGCATTTTATTTACTAAACTACAATTTTTTAGCATTTTATTCACTAAAACGACAAATTTTTAGCATTTTATTCACGAAAACGACAAATTTTAAGCATTTTATTTACTAAAACGACTAATTTTAAGCATTTTATTCACTAAAACGACAAATTTTAAGCATTTTATTCACTTAAACGACTAATTTTAAGCATTTTATTTACTAAACTACAATTTTTTAGCATTTTATTCACTAAAACGACAAATTTTTAGCATTTTATTCACGAAAACGACAAATTTTAAGCATTTTATTCACTTAAACGACTAATTTTAAGCATTTTATTTACTAAACTACAATTTTTTAGCATTTTATTCACTAAAACGACAAATTTTTAGCATTTTATTCACTTAAACGACTAATTTTAAGCATTTTATTTACTAAACTACAATTTTTTAGCATTTTATTCACTAAAACGACAAATTTTAAGCATTTTATTCACTTAAACGACTAATTTTAAGCATTTTATTTACTAAACTACAATTTTTTAGCATTTTATTCACTAAAACGACAAATTTTTAGCATTTTATTCACTTAAACGACTAATTTTAAGCATTTTATTTACTAAACTACAATTTTTTAGCATTTTATTCACTAAAACGACAAATTTTAAGCATTTTATTTACTAAAACTACAAATTTTAAGCATTTTATTTACTAAAACTACAATTTTTTAGCATTTTATTCACTAAAACGACAAATTTTTAGCATTTTATTCACGAAAACGACAAATTTTAAGCATTTTATTTACTAAAACGACAAATTTTTAGCATTTTATTCACGAAAACGACAAATTTTAAGCATTTTATTTACTAAAACGACAAATTTTAAGCATTTTATTCACTTAAACGACTAATTTTAAGCATTTTATTTACTAAACTACAATTTTTTAGCATTTTATTCACTAAAACGACAAATTTTTAGCATTTTATTCACGAAAACGACAAATTTTAAGCATTTTATTCACTTAAACGACTAATTTTAAGCATTTTATTTACTAAACTACAATTTTTTAGCATTTTATTCACTAAAACGACAAATTTTAAGCATTTTATTCACTTAAACGACTAATTTTAAGCATTTTATTTACTAAACTACAATTTTTTAGCATTTTATTCACTAAAACGACAAATTTTTAGCATTTTATTCACGAAAACGACAAATTTTAAGCATTTTATTTACTAAAACGACTAATTTTAAGCATTTTATTTACTAAAACTACAATTTTTTAGCATTTTATTCACTAAAACGACAAATTTTTAGCATTTTATTCACGAAAACGACAAATTTTAAGCATTTTATTTACTAAAACGACTAATTTTAAGCATTTTATTCACTAAAACGACAAATTTTTAGCATTTTATTCACGAAAACGACAAATTTTAAGCATTTTATTTACTAAAACTACAATTTTTTAGCATTTTATTCACTAAAACGACAAATTTTAAGCATTTTATTCACTTAACCGACTAATTTTAAGCATTTTATTTACTAAAACTACAATTTTTTAGCATTTTATTCACTAAAACGACAAATTTTTAGCATTTTATTCACGAAAACGACAAATTTTAAGCATTTTATTTACTAAAACGACTAATTTTAAGCATTTTATTTACTAAAACGACTAATTTTAAGCATTTTATTCACTAAAACGACAAATTTTAAGCATTTTATTCACTTAAACGACTAATTTTAAGCATTTTATTTACTAAACTACAATTTTTTAGCATTTTATTCACTAAAACGACAAATTTTTAGCATTTTATTCACGAAAACGACAAATTTTAAGCATTTTATTTACTAAACTACAATTTTTTAGCATTTTATTCACTAAAACGACAAATTTTAAGCATTTTATTCACTTAAACGACTAATTTTAAGCATTTTATTTACTAAAACTACAATTTTTTAGCATTTTATTCACTAAAACGACAAATTTTAAGCATTTTATTCACTTAAACGACTAATTTTAAGCATTTTATTTACTAAAACTACAATTTTTTAGCATTTTATTCACTAAAACGACAAATTTTTAGCATTTTATTCACGAAAACGACAAATTTTAAGCATTTTATTTACTAAACTACAATTTTTTAGCATTTTATTCACTAAAACGACAAATTTTTAGCATTTTATTCACGAAAACGACAAATTTTAAGCATTTTATTTACTAAAACGACTAATTTTTAGCATTTTATTCACGAAAACGACAAATTTTAAGCATTTTATTCACGAAACGACAAATTTTAAGCATTTTATTCACTAAAACGACAAATTTTAAGCATTTTATTCACGAAACGACTAATTTTAAGCATTTTATTTACTAAAACGACAAATTTTAAGCATTTTATTTACTAAAACGACTAATTTTAAGCATTTTATTTACTAAAACTACAAATTTTAAGCATTTTATTTACTAAAACGACAAATTTTAAGCATTTTATTCACTAAAACGACAAATTTTAAGCATTTTATTCACGAAACGACTAATTTTAAGCATTTTATTTACTAAAACTACAAATTTTAAGCATTTTATTTACTAAAACTACAAATTTTAAGCATTTTATTCACTAAAACGACAAATTTTTAGCATTTTATTCACGAAAACGACAAATTTTAAGCATTTTATTTACTAAAACGACTAATTTTAAGCATTTTATTCACTAAAACGACAAATTTTAAGCATTTTATTTACTAAACTACAATTTTTTAGCATTTTATTCACTAAAACGACAAATTTTTAGCATTTTATTCACGAAAACGACAAATTTTAAGCATTTTATTTACTAAACTACAATTTTTTAGCATTTTATTCACTAAAACGACAAATTTTTAGCATTTTATTCATGAAAACGACAAATTTTAAGCATTTTATTCACTTAAACGACTAATTTTAAGCATTTTATTTACTAAACTACAATTTTTTAGCATTTTATTCACTAAAACGACAAATTTTTAGCATTTTATTCACGAAAACGACAAATTTTAAGCATTTTATTCACTTAAACGACTAATTTTAAGCATTTTATTTACTAAAACTACAATTTTTTAGCATTTTATTCACTAAAACGACAAATTTTTAGCATTTTATTCACGAAAACGACAAATTTTAAGCATTTTATTTACTAAACTACAATTTTTTAGCATTTTATTCACTAAAACGACAAATTTTTAGCATTTTATTCACGAAAACGACAAATTTTAAGCATTTTATTTACTAAAACGACAAGTTTTTAGGATTTTATTCACTTAAACGACTAATTTTAAGCATTTTATTCACTGAAACGACAAATTTTAAGGATTTTATTCACTCAAACGACAAGTTCTAAGCATTTTATTTACTAAAACGACAAATTTTAAGCATTTTATTTACTAACACGACAAGTTTTTAGGATTTTTTTTACTAAAACGACTAATTTTAAGCATTTTATTCACTAAAACGACAAGTTCTAAGCATTTTATTTACTAAAACGACAAATTTTAAGCATTTTATTTACTAACACGACAAGTTTTTAGGATTTTTTTCACTAAAACGACTAATTTTAAGCATTTTATTCACTGAAACGACAAATTTTTAGAATTTTATTGGCGAAAACGACAATTTTTAAGCATTTTATTCACTTAAACGACAAGTTCTAAGCATTTTATTTACTAAAACGACAAATTTTAAGCATTTTTTTCACTAAAACGACAAATTTTAAGCATTTTATTCACTTAAACGACAAATTTTTAGGATTTTATTTAATAAAACGACAAATTCTGAGAATTTTATTCACTTAAACGACAAATTTTTAGGATTTTATTCACTGAAACGACAAATTTTAAGCATTTTATTCAGTATAACGACAAATTTTAAGCATTTTATTTACTAACACGACAAGTTTTTAGGATTTTTTTCACTAAAACGACTAATTTTAAGCATTTTATTCACTGAAACGACAAATTTTTAGAATTTTATTGGCGAAAACGACAAATTTTAAGCATTTTATTCACTAAAACGACAAATTTTAAGCATTTTATTTACTAACACGACAAGTTTTTAGGATTTTTTTCACTAAAACGACTAATTTTAAGCATTTTATTCACTGAAACGACAAATTTTTAGAATTTTATTGGCGAAAACGATAAATTTTTAGCATTTTATTCACGAAAACGACAAATTTTAAGCATTTTATTTACTAACACGACAAGTTTTTAGGATTTTTTTCACTAAAACGACTAATTTTAAGCATTTTATTCACTAAAACGACAATTTTTTAGCATTTTATTCACTAAAACGACAAATTTTAAGCATTTTATTTACTAAACTACAATTTTTTAGCATTTTATTCACTAAAACGACAATTTTTTAGCATTTTATTCACTAAAACGACAAATTTTAAGCATTTTATTCACTTAAACGACTAATTTTAAGCATTTTATTTACTAAACTACAATTTTTTAGCATTTTATTCACTAAAACGACAAATTTTTAGCATTTTATTCACGAAAACGACAAATTTTAAGCATTTTATTCACGAAAACGACAAATTTTAAGCATTTTATTCACTTAAACGACTAATTTTAAGCATTTTATTTACTAAACTACAATTTTTTAGCATTTTATTCACTAAAACGACAAATTTTAAGCATTTTATTCACTTAAACGACTAATTTTAAGCATTTTATTTACTAAACTACAATTTTTTAGCATTTTATTCACTAAAACGACAAATTTTAAGCATTTTATTCACTTAAACGACTAATTTTAAGCATTTTATTTACTAAACTACAATTTTTTAGCATTTTATTCACTAAAACGACAAATTTTAAGCATTTTATTCACTTAAACGACTAATTTTAAGCATTTTATTTACTAAACTACAATTTTTTAGCATTTTATTCACTAAAACGACAAATTTTAAGCATTTTATTCACTAAAACGACAAATTTTAAGCATTTTATTCACTTAAACGACTAATTTTAAGCATTTTATTTACTAAACTACAATTTTTTAGCATTTTATTCACTAAAACGACAAATTTTTAGCATTTTATTCACGAAAACGACAAATTTTAAGCATTTTATTCACGAAAACGACAAATTTTAAGCATTTTATTCACTTAAACGACTAATTTTAAGCATTTTATTTACTAAACTACAATTTTTTAGCATTTTATTCACTAAAACGACAAATTTTAAGCATTTTATTCACTTAAACGACTAATTTTAAGCATTTTATTTACTAAACTACAATTTTTTAGCATTTTATTCACTAAAACGACAAATTTTAAGCATTTTATTCACTTAAACGACTAATTTTAAGCATTTTATTTACTAAACTACAATTTTTTAGCATTTTATTCACTAAAACGACAAATTTTTAGCATTTTATTCACGAAAACGACAAATTTTAAGCATTTTATTTACTAAAACGACTAATTTTAAGCATTTTATTCACTAAAACGACAAATTTTTAGCATTTTATTCACGAAAACGACAAATTTTAAGCATTTTATTCACTTAAACGACTAATTTTAAGCATTTTATTTACTAAACTACAATTTTTTAGCATTTTATTCACTAAAACGACAAATTTTTAGCATTTTATTCACGAAAACGACAAATTTTAAGCATTTTATTCACTTAAACGACTAATTTTAAGCATTTTATTTACTAAACTACAAATTTTTAGCATTTTATTCACGAAAACGACAAATTTTAAGCATTTTATTCACTTAAACGACTAATTTTAAGCATTTTATTTACTAAACTACAATTTTTTAGCATTTTATTCACTAAAACGACAAATTTTAAGCATTTTATTCACTTAAACGACTAATTTTAAGCATTTTATTTACTAAACTACAATTTTTTAGCATTTTATTCACGAAAACGACAAATTTTAAGCATTTTATTCACTTAAACGACTAATTTTAAGCATTTTATTTACTAAACTACAATTTTTTAGCATTTTATTCACGAAAACGACAAATTTTAAGCATTTTATTCACTTAAACGACTAATTTTAAGCATTTTATTTACTAAACTACAATTTTTTAGCATTTTATTCACTAAAACGACAAATTTTAAGCATTTTATTCACTTAAACGACTAATTTTAAGCATTTTATTTACTAAACTACAATTTTTTAGCATTTTATTCACTAAAACGACAAATTTTAAGCATTTTATTCACTTAAACGACTAATTTTAAGCATTTTATTTACTAAACTACAATTTTTTAGCATTTTATTCACTAAAACGACAAATTTTAAGCATTTTATTCACTTAAACGACTAATTTTAAGCATTTTATTTACTAAACTACAATTTTTTAGCATTTTATTCACTAAAACGACAAATTTTTAGCATTTTATTCACGAAAACGACAAATTTTAAGCATTTTATTTACTAAAACGACTAATTTTAAGCATTTTATTCACTAAAACGACAAATTTTTAGCATTTTATTCACGAAAACGACAAATTTTAAGCATTTTATTCACTTAAACGACTAATTTTAAGCATTTTATTTACTAAACTACAATTTTTTAGCATTTTATTCACTAAAACGACAAATTTTTAGCATTTTATTCACGAAAACGACAAATTTTAAGCATTTTATTCACTTAAACGACTAATTTTAAGCATTTTATTTACTAAACTACAAATTTTTAGCATTTTATTCACGAAAACGACAAATTTTAAGCATTTTATTCACTTAAACGACTAATTTTAAGCATTTTATTTACTAAACTACAATTTTTTAGCATTTTATTCACTAAAACGACAAATTTTTAGCATTTTATTTAATAAAACGACAAATTCTGAGAATTTTATTCACTTAAACGACAAATTTTTAGGATTTTATTCACTGAAACGACAAATTTTAAGCATTTTATTCAGTATAACGACAAATTTTAAGCATTTTATTTACTAACACGACAAGTTTTTAGGATTTTTTTCACTAAAACGACTAATTTTAAGCATTTTATTCACTGAAACGACAAATTTTTAGAATTTTATTGGCGAAAACGACAAATTTTAAGCATTTTATTCACTAAAACGACAAATTTTAAGCATTTTATTTACTAACACGACAAGTTTTTAGGATTTTTTTCACTAAAACGACTAATTTTAAGCATTTTATTCACTGAAACGACAAATTTTTAGAATTTTATTGGCGAAAACGATAAATTTTTAGCATTTTATTCACGAAAACGACAAATTTTAAGCATTTTATTTACTAAAACGACTAATTTTAAGCATTTTATTTACTAACACGACAAGTTTTTAGGATTTTTTTCACTAAAACGACTAATTTTAAGCATTTTATTCACTAAAACGACAATTTTTTAGCATTTTATTCACTAAAACGACAAATTTTAAGCATTTTATTTACTAAACTACAATTTTTTAGCATTTTATTCACTAAAACGACAATTTTTTAGCATTTTATTCACTAAAACGACAAATTTTAAGCATTTTATTCACTTAAACGACTAATTTTAAGCATTTTATTTACTAAACTACAATTTTTTAGCATTTTATTCACTAAAACGACAAATTTTTAGCATTTTATTCACGAAAACGACAAATTTTAAGCATTTTATTCACGAAAACGACAAATTTTAAGCATTTTATTCACTTAAACGACTAATTTTAAGCATTTTATTTACTAAACTACAATTTTTTAGCATTTTATTCACTAAAACGACAAATTTTAAGCATTTTATTCACTTAAACGACTAATTTTAAGCATTTTATTTACTAAACTACAATTTTTTAGCATTTTATTCACTAAAACGACAAATTTTAAGCATTTTATTCACTTAAACGACTAATTTTAAGCATTTTATTTACTAAACTACAATTTTTTAGCATTTTATTCACTAAAACGACAAATTTTTAGCATTTTATTCACGAAAACGACAAATTTTAAGCATTTTATTTACTAAAACGACTAATTTTAAGCATTTTATTCACTAAAACGACAAATTTTTAGCATTTTATTCACGAAAACGACAAATTTTAAGCATTTTATTCACTTAAACGACTAATTTTAAGCATTTTATTTACTAAACTACAATTTTTTAGCATTTTATTCACTAAAACGACAAATTTTTAGCATTTTATTCACGAAAACGACAAATTTTAAGCATTTTATTCACTTAAACGACTAATTTTAAGCATTTTATTTACTAAACTACAAATTTTTAGCATTTTATTCACGAAAACGACAAATTTTAAGCATTTTATTCACTTAAACGACTAATTTTAAGCATTTTATTTACTAAACTACAATTTTTTAGCATTTTATTCACTAAAACGACAAATTTTTAGCATTTTATTCACGAAAACGACAAATTTTAAGAATTTTATTTACTAAAACGACTAATTTTAAGCATTTTATTTACTAAAACTACAATTTTTTAGCATTTTATTCACTAAAACGACAAATTTTTAGCATTTTATTCACGAAAACGACAAATTTTAAGCATTTTATTTACTAAACTACAATTTTTTAGCATTTTATTCACTAAAACGACAAATTTTTAGCATTTTATTCACGAAAACGACAAATTTTAAGCATTTTATTCACTTAAACGACTTATTTTAAGCATTTTATTTACTAAACTACAATTTTTTAGCATTTTATTCACTAAAACGACAAATTTTTAGCATTTTATTCACGAAAACGACAAATTTTAAGCATTTTATTTACTAAAACGACTAATTTTAAGCATTTTATTTACTAAAACTACAATTTTTTAGCATTTTATTCACTAAAACGACAAATTTTTAGCATTTTATTCACGAAAACGACAAATTTTAAGCATTTTATTTACTAAAACGACTAATTTTAAGCATTTTATTCACTAAAACGACAAATTTTTAGCATTTTATTCACGAAAACGACAAATTTTAAGCATTTTATTTACTAAAACGACTAATTTTAAGCATTTTATTCACGAAACGACAAATTTTAAGCATTTTATTCACTAAAACGACAAATTTTAAGCATTTTATTCACGAAACGACTAATTTTAAGCATTTTATTTACTAAAACTACAATTTTTTAGCATTTTATTCACTAAAACGACAAATTTTTAGCATTTTATTCACGAAAACGACAAATTTTAAGCATTTTATTTACTAAAACGACAAATTTTTAGCATTTTATTCACGAAAACGACAAATTTTAAGCATTTTATTTACTAAAACGACAAATTTTAAGCATTTTATTCACTTAAACGACTAATTTTAAGCATTTTATTTACTAAACTACAATTTTTTAGCATTTTATTCACTAAAACGACAAATTTTTAGCATTTTATTCACGAAAACGACAAATTTTAAGCATTTTATTCACTTAAACGACTAATTTTAAGCATTTTATTTACTAAACTTCAATTTTTTAGCATTTTATTCACTAAAACGACAAATTTTAAGCATTTTATTTACTAAAACGACAAATTTTAAGCATTTTATTCACTTAAACGACTAATTTTAAGCATTTTATTTACTAAACTACAATTTTTTAGCATTTTATTCACGAAACGACAAATTTTTAGCATTTTATTTACTAAAACGACAAATTTTAAGCATTTTATTCACTTAAACGACTAATTTTAAGCATTTTATTTACTAAACTACAATTTTTTAGCATTTTATTCACTAAAACGACAAATTTTTAGCATTTTATTCACGAAAACGACAAATTTTAAGCATTTTATTTACTAAAACGACTAATTTTAAGCATTTTATTTACTAAAACTACAATTTTTTAGCATTTTATTCACTAAAACGACAAATTTTTAGCATTTTATTCACGAAAACGACAAATTTTAAGCATTTTATTTACTAAAACGACTAATTTTAAGCATTTTATTCACTAAAACGACAAATTTTTAGCATTTTATTCACGAAAACGACAAATTTTAAGCATTTTATTTACTAAAACTACAATTTTTTAGCATTTTATTCACTAAAACGACAAATTTTTAGCATTTTATTCACGAAAACGACAAATTTTAAGCATTTTATTTACTAAAACGACTAATTTTAAGCATTTTATTTACTAAAACGACTAATTTTAAGCATTTTATTCACTAAAACGACAAATTTTAAGCATTTTATTCACTTAAACGACTAATTTTAAGCATTTTATTTACTAAACTACAATTTTTTAGCATTTTATTCACTAAAACGACAAATTTTTAGCATTTTATTCACGAAAACGACAAATTTTAAGCATTTTATTTACTAAAACTACAATTTTTTAGCATTTTATTCACTAAAACGACAAATTTTTAGCATTTTATTCACGAAAACGACAAATTTTAAGCATTTTATTTACTAAACTACAATTTTTTAGCATTTTATTCACTAAAACGACAAATTTTTAGCATTTTATTCACGAAAACGACAAATTTTAAGCATTTTATTTACTAAAACGACTAATTTTTAGCATTTTATTCACGAAAACGACAAATTTTAAGCATTTTATTCACGAAACGACAAATTTTAAGCATTTTATTCACTAAAACGACAAATTTTAAGCATTTTATTCACGAAACGACTAATTTTAAGCATTTTATTTACTAAAACGACAAATTTTAAGCATTTTATTTACTAAAACGACTAATTTTAAGCATTTTATTTACTAAAACTACAAATTTTAAGCATTTTATTTACTAAAACGACAAATTTTAAGCATTTTATTCACTAAAACGACAAATTTTAAGCATTTTATTTACTAAAACGACAAATTTTTAGCATTTTATTCACGAAAACGACAAATTTTAAGCATTTTATTCACGAAACGACAAATTTTAAGCATTTTATTCACTAAAACGACAAATTTTAAGCATTTTATTCACGAAACGACTAATTTTAAGCATTTTATTTACTAAAACGACAAATTTTAAGCATTTTATTTACTAAAACGACTAATTTTAAGCATTTTATTTACTAAAACTACAAATTTTAAGCATTTTATTCACGAAAACGACAAATTTTTAGCATTTTATTCACGAAAACGACAAATTTTAAGCATTTTATTCACGAAACGACAAATTTTAAGCATTTTATTCACTAAAACGACAAATTTTAAGCATTTTATTCACGAAACGACTAATTTTAAGCATTTTATTTACTAAAACGACAAATTTTAAGCATTTTATTTACTAAAACGACTAATTTTAAGCATTTTATTTACTAAAACTACAAATTTTAAGCATTTTATTTACTAAAACTACAAATTTTAAGCATTTTATTTACTAAAACTACAAATTTTAAGCATTTTATTCACTAAAACGACAAATTTTTAGCATTTTATTCACGAAAACGACAAATTTTAAGCATTTTATTTACTAAAACGACTAATTTTAAGCATTTTATTCACTAAAACGACAAATTTTAAGCATTTTATTTACTAAACTACAATTTTTTAGCATTTTATTCACTAAAACGACAAATTTTTAGCATTTTATTCACGAAAACGACAAATTTTAAGCATTTTATTTACTAAACTACAATTTTTTAGCATTTTATTCACTAAAACGACAAATTTTTAGCATTTTATTTACTAAAACTACAATTTTTTAGCATTTTATTCACTAAAACGACAAATTTTAAGCATTTTATTTACTAAAACTACAATTTTTTAGCATTTTATTCACTAAAACGACAAATTTTTAGCATTTTATTCACGAAAACGACAAATTTTAAGCATTTTATTTACTAAAACGACTAATTTTAAGCATTTTATTCACTAAAACGACAAATTTTAAGCATTTTATTTACTAAACTACAATTTTTTAGCATTTTATTCACTAAAACGACAAATTTTTAGCATTTTATTCACGAAAACGACAAATTTTAAGCATTTTATTTACTAAACTACAATTTTTTAGCATTTTATTCACTAAAACGACAAATTTTAAGCATTTTATTTACTAAAACTACAAATTTTAAGCATTTTATTTACTAAAACGACAAATTTTAAGCATTTTATTCACTAAAACGACAAATTTTAAGCATTTTATTCACGAAACGACTAATTTTAAGCATTTTATTTACTAAAACTACAAATTTTAAGCATTTTATTTACTAAAACTACAAATTTTAAGCATTTTATTCACTAAAACGACAAATTTTTAGCATTTTATTCACGAAAACGACAAATTTTAAGCATTTTATTTACTAAAACGACTAATTTTAAGCATTTTATTCACTAAAACGACAAATTTTAAGCATTTTATTTACTAAACTACAATTTTTTAGCATTTTATTCACTAAAACGACAAATTTTTAGCATTTTATTTACTAAACTGCAATTTTTTAGCATTTTATTCACTAAAACGACAAATTTTAAGCATTTTATTTACTAAACTACAATTTTTTAGCATTTTATTCACTAAAACGACAAATTTTAAGCATTTTATTTACTAAACTACAATTTTTTAGCATTTTATTCACTAAAACAACAAATTTTTAGCATTTTATTCATGAAAACGACAAATTTTAAGCATTTTATTCACTTAAACGACTAATTTTAAGCATTTTATTTACTAAACTACAATTTTTTAGCATTTTATTCACTAAAACGACAAATTTTTAGCATTTTATTCACGAAAACGACAAATTTTAAGCATTTTATTCACTTAAACGACTAATTTTAAGCATTTTATTTACTAAACTACAATTTTTTAGCATTTTATTCACTAAAACGACAAATTTTTAGCATTTTATTCACGAAAACGACAAATTTTAAGCATTTTATTTACTAAACTACAATTTTTTAGCATTTTATTCACTAAAACAACAAATTTTTAGCATTTTATTCATGAAAACGACAAATTTTAAGCATTTTATTCACTTAAACGACTAATTTTAAGCATTTTATTTACTAAACTACAATTTTTTAGCATTTTATTCACTAAAACGACAAATTTTTAGCATTTTATTCACGAAAACGACAAATTTTAAGCATTTTATTCACTTAAACGACTAATTTTAAGCATTTTATTTACTAAACTACAATTTTTTAGCATTTTATTCACTAAAACGACAAATTTTTAGCATTTTATTCATGAAAACGACAAATTTTAAGCATTTTATTCACTTAAACGACTAATTTTAAGCATTTTATTTACTAAACTACAATTTTTTAGCATTTTATTCACTAAAACGACAAATTTTTAGCATTTTATTCACGAAAACGACAAATTTTAAGCATTTTATTCACTTAAACGACTAATTTTAAGCATTTTATTTACTAAAACTACAATTTTTTAGCATTTTATTCACTAAAACGACAAATTTTTAGCATTTTATTCACGAAAACGACAAATTTTAAGCATTTTATTTACTAAACTACAATTTTTTAGCATTTTATTCACTAAAACGACAAATTTTTAGCATTTTATTCACGAAAACGACAAATTTTAAGCATTTTATTTACTAAAACTACAATTTTTTAGCATTTTATTCACTAAAACGACAAATTTTTAGCATTTTATTCACGAAAACGACAAATTTTAAGCATTTTATTCACTTAAACGACTAATTTTAAGCATTTTATTTACTAAACTACAATTTTTTAGCATTTTATTCACTAAAACGACAAATTTTTAGCATTTTATTCACGAAAACGACAAATTTTAAGCATTTTATTCACTTAAACGACTAATTTTAAGCATTTTATTTACTAAACTACAATTTTTTAGCATTTTATTCACTAAAACGACAAATTTTTAGCATTTTATTCATGAAAACGACAAATTTTAAGCATTTTATTCACTTAAACGACTAATTTTAAGCATTTTATTTACTAAACTACAATTTTTTAGCATTTTATTCACTAAAACGACAAATTTTTAGCATTTTATTCACGAAAACGACAAATTTTAAGCATTTTATTCACTTAAACGACTAATTTTAAGCATTTTATTTACTAAACTACAATTTTTTAGCATTTTATTCACTAAAACGACAAATTTTTAGCATTTTATTCACGAAAACGACAAATTTTAAGCATTTTATTCACTTAAACGACTAATTTTAAGCATTTTATTTACTAAACTACAATTTTTTAGCATTTTATTCACTAAAACGACAAATTTTTAGCATTTTATTCATGAAAACGACAAATTTTAAGCATTTTATTCACTTAAACGACTAATTTTAAGCATTTTATTTACTAAACTACAATTTTTTAGCATTTTATTCACTAAAACGACAAATTTTTAGCATTTTATTCACGAAAACGACAAATTTTAAGCATTTTATTCACTTAAACGACTAATTTTAAGCATTTTATTTACTAAAACTACAATTTTTTAGCATTTTATTCACTAAAACGACAAATTTTTAGCATTTTATTCACGAAAACGACAAATTTTAAGCATTTTATTTACTAAACTACAATTTTTTAGCATTTTATTCACTAAAACGACAAATTTTTAGCATTTTATTCACGAAAACGACAAATTTTAAGCATTTTATTTACTAAACTACAATTTTTTAGCATTTTATTCACTAAAACGACAAATTTTTAGCATTTTATTCACGAAAACGACAAATTTTAAGCATTTTATTTACTAAAACTACAATTTTTTAGCATTTTATTCACTAAAACGACAAATTTTTAGCATTTTATTCACGAAAACGACAAATTTTAAGCATTTTATTTACTAAACTACAATTTTTTAGCATTTTATTCACTAAAACGACAAATTTTAAGCATTTTATTTACTAAAACGACTAATTTTAAGTATTTTATTTACTAAAACGACAAATTTTTAGCATTTTATTCACTGAAACGACAAATTTTAAGCATTTTATTCACTAAAACGACAAATTTTAAGCATTTTATTCACGAAACGACAAATTTTAAGCATTTTATTCACTAAAACGACAAATTTTTAGCATTTTATTGACGAAAACGACAAATTTTAAGCATTTTATTCACTAAAACGACAAATTTTAAGCATTTTATTCACTAAAACGACAAATTTTAAGCATTTTATTCAGTATAACGACAAATTTTTAGCATTTTATTCACGAAAACGACAAATTTTAAGCATTTTATTTACTAAAACGACAAATTTTTAGCATTTTATTCACTGAAACGACAAATTTTAAGCATTTTATTCACTAAAACGACAAATTTTAAGCATTTTATTCAGTATAACGACAAATTTTTAGCATTTTATTCACGAAAACGACAAATTTTAAGCATTTTATTTACTAAAACTACAATTTTTTAGCATTTTATTCACTAAAACGACAAATTTTAAGCATTTTATTCACTAAAACGACAAATTTTAAGCATTTTATTTACTAAACTACAATTTTTTAGCATTTTATTCACTAAAACGACAAATTTTTAGCATTTTATTCACGAAAACGACAAATTTTAAGCATTTTATTTACTAAAACGACAAATTTTTAGCATTTTATTCACGAAAACGACAAATTTTTAGCATTTTATTCACGAAACGACAAATTTTTAGCATTTTATTCACGAAACGACAAATTTTAAGCATTTTATTTACTAAAACGACTAATTTTAAGCATTTTATTCACTAAAACGACAAATTTTAAGCATTTTATTCACGAAAACGACAAATTTTAAGCATTTTATTTACTAAACTACAATTTTTTAGCATTTTATTCACTAAAACGACAAATTTTTAGCATTTTATTCACGAAAACGACAAATTTTAAGCATTTTATTTACTAAAACTACAATTTTTTAGCATTTTATTCACTAAAACGACAAATTTTTAGCATTTTATTCACGAAAACGACAAATTTTAAGCATTTTATTTACTAAAACGACAAATTTTTAGCATTTTATTCACGAAAACGACAAATTTTTAGCATTTTATTCACGAAACGACAAATTTTTAGCATTTTATTCACGAAACGACAAATTTTAAGCATTTTATTTACTAAAACGACTAATTTTAAGCATTTTATTCACTAAAACGACAAATTTTTAGCATTTTATTGACGAAAACGACAAATTTTTAGCATTTTATTCACTAAAACGACAAATTTTTAGCATTTTATTCACGAAAACGACAAATTTTAAGCATTTTATTTACTAAAACGACTAATTTTAAGCATTTTATTCACTAAAACGACAAATTTTTAGCATTTTATTGACGAAAACGACAAATTTTTAGCATTTTATTCACTAAAACGACAAATTTTTAGCATTTTATTCACGAAAACGACAAATTTTAAGCATTTTATTTACTAAAACTACAATTTTTTAGCATTTTATTCACTAAAACGACAAATTTTTAGCATTTTATTCACGAAAACGACAAATTTTAAGCATTTTATTTACTAAAACTACAATTTTTTAGCATTTTATTCACTAAAACGACAAATTTTAAGCATTTTATTCACTAAAACGACTAATTTTAAGCATTTTATTCACTAAAACGACAAATTTTAAGCATTTTATTGACGAAAACGACAAATTTTTAGCATTTTATTCACTAAAACGACAAATTTTTAGCATTTTATTCACGAAAACGACAAATTTTAAGCATTTTATTTACTAAAACGACTAATTTTAAGCATTTTATTCACTAAAACGACAAATTTTTAGCATTTTATTGACGAAAACGACAAATTTTTAGCATTTTATTCACTAAAACGACAAATTTTTAGCATTTTATTCACGAAAACGACAAATTTTAAGCATTTTATTTACTAAAACGACTAATTTTAAGCATTTTATTCACTAAAACGACAAATTTTTAGCATTTTATTGACGAAAACGACAAATTTTTAGCATTTTATTCACTAAAACGACAAATTTTTAGCATTTTATTCACGAAAACGACAAATTTTAAGCATTTTATTTACTAAAACTACAATTTTTTAGCATTTTATTCACTAAAACGACAAATTTTTAGCATTTTATTCACGAAAACGACAAATTTTAAGCATTTTATTTACTAAAACTACAATTTTTTAGCATTTTATTCACGAAACGACAAATTTTAAGCATTTTATTCACGAAAACGACAAATTTTAAGCATTTTATTTACTAAACTACAATTTTTTAGCATTTTATTCACGAAACGACAAATTTTTAGCATTTTATTCACGAAAACGACAAATTTTAAGCATTTTATTTACTAAACTACAATTTTTTAGCATTTTATTCACGAAACGACAAATTTTTAGCATTTTATTCACGAAAACGACAAATTTTAAGCATTTTATTTACTAAACTACAATTTTTTAGCATTTTATTCACGAAACGACAAATTTTAAGCATTTTATTCACGAAAACGACAAATTTTTAGCATTTTATTCACTAAAACGACAAATTTTTAGCATTTTATTCACGAAAACGACAAATTTTAAGCATTTTATTTACTAAAACTACAATTTTTTAGCATTTTATTCACTAAAACGACAAATTTTTAGCATTTTATTCACGAAAACGACAAATTTTAAGCATTTTATTTACTAAAACTACAATTTTTTAGCATTTTATTCACTAAAACGACAAATTTTAAGCATTTTATTCACTAAAACGACTAATTTTAAGCATTTTATTCACTAAAACGACAAATTTTAAGCATTTTATTCACGAAAACGACAAATTTTAAGCATTTTATTTACTAAACTACAATTTTTTAGCATTTTATTCACTAAAACGACAAATTTTTAGCATTTTATTCACGAAAACGACAAATTTTAAGCATTTTATTTACTAAAACTACAATTTTTTAGCATTTTATTCACTAAAACGACAAATTTTTAGCATTTTATTCACGAAAACGACAAATTTTAAGCATTTTATTTACTAAAACGACAAATTTTTAGCATTTTATTCACGAAAACGACAAATTTTTAGCATTTTATTCACGAAACGACAAATTTTTAGCATTTTATTCACGAAACGACAAATTTTAAGCATTTTATTTACTAAAACGACTAATTTTAAGCATTTTATTCACTAAAACGACAAATTTTTAGCATTTTATTGACGAAAACGACAAATTTTTAGCATTTTATTCACGAAACGACAAATTTTTAGCATTTTATTCACGAAACGACAAATTTTTAGCATTTTATTCACGAAAACGACAAATTTTTAGCATTTTATTCACGAAACGACAAATTTTTAGCATTTTATTCACGAAACGACAAATTTTAAGCATTTTATTTACTAAAACGACTAATTTTAAGCATTTTATTCACTAAAACGACAAATTTTTAGCATTTTATTCACGAAAACGACAAATTTTTAGCATTTTATTCACGAAACGACAAATTTTTAGCATTTTATTCACGAAACGACAAATTTTTAGCATTTTATTCACGAAACGACAAATTTTAAGCATTTTATTTACTAAAACGACTAATTTTAAGCATTTTATTCACTAAAACGACAAATTTTTAGCATTTTATTCACGAAACGACAAATTTTAAGCATTTTATTTACTAAAACGACAAATTTTAAGCATTTTATTTACTAAAACGACAAATTTTTAGCATTTTATTCACGAAAACGACAAATTTTTAGCATTTTATTCACGAAACGACAAATTTTTAGCATTTTATTCACGAAACGACAAATTTTAAGCATTTTATTTACTAAAACGACTAATTTTAAGCATTTTATTCACTAAAACGACAAATTTTTAGCATTTTATTCACTAAAACGACAAATTTTTAGCATTTTATTCACGAAAACGACAAATTTTAAGCATTTTATTTACTAAAACGACTAATTTTAAGCATTTTATTCACTAAAACGACAAATTTTTAGCATTTTATTGACGAAAACGACAAATTTTTAGCATTTTATTCACTAAAACGACAAATTTTTAGCATTTTATTCACTAAAACGACAAATTTTTAGCATTTTATTCACGAAACGACAAATTTTTAGCATTTTATTGACGAAAACGACAAATTTTTAGCATTTTATTCACTAAAACGACAAATTTTTAGCATTTTATTCACGAAACGACAAATTTTAAGCATTTTATTCACGAAACGACAAATTTTTAGCATTTTATTCACGAAACGACAAATTTTTAGCATTTTATTCACGAAACGACAAATTTTTAGCATTTTATTCACTAAAACGACAAATTTTTAGCATTTTATTCACGAAACGACAAATTTTTAGCATTTTATTCACGAAACGACAAATTTTAAGCATTTTATTCACTAAAACGACAAATTTTTAGCATTTTATTGACGAAAACGACAAATTTTTAGCATTTTATTCACTAAAACGACAAATTTTTAGCATTTTATTCACGAAAACGACAAATTTTAAGCATTTTATTTACTAAAACTACAATTTTTTAGCATTTTATTCACTAAAACGACAAATTTTTAGCATTTTATTCACGAAACGACAAATTTTAAGCATTTTATTTACTAAAACGACTAATTTTAAGCATTTTATTCACTAAAACGACAAATTTTTAGCATTTTATTGACGAAAACGACAAATTTTTAGCATTTTATTCACTAAAACGACAAATTTTTAGCATTTTATTCACGAAACGACAAATTTTAAGCATTTTATTCACTAAAACGACAAATTTTTAGCATTTTATTGACGAAAACGACAAATTTTTAGCATTTTATTCACTAAAACGACAAATTTTTAGCATTTTATTCACGAAAACGACAAATTTTTAGCATTTTATTCACGAAAACGACAAATTTTAAGCATTTTATTTACTAAACTACAATTTTTTAGCATTTTATTCACTAAAACGACAAATTTTTAGCATTTTATTCACGAAAACGACAAATTTTAAGCATTTTATTCACTTAAACGACTAATTTTAAGCATTTTATTTACTAAACTACAATTTTTTAGCATTTTATTCACTAAAACGACAAATTTTTAGCATTTTATTCACGAAAACGACAAATTTTAAGCATTTTATTCACTTAAACGACTAATTTTAAGCATTTTATTTACTAAACTACAATTTTTTAGCATTTTATTCACTAAAACGACAAATTTTTAGCATTTTATTCACGAAAACGACAAATTTTAAGCATTTTATTTACTAAAACTACAATTTTTTAGCATTTTATTCACTAAAACGACAAATTTTTAGCATTTTATTCACGAAAACGACAAATTTTAAGCATTTTATTTACTAAAACTACAATTTTTTAGCATTTTATTCACTAAAACGACAAATTTTTAGCATTTTATTCACGAAACGACAAATTTTAAGCATTTTATTTACTAAAACGACTAATTTTAAGCATTTTATTCACTAAAACGACAAATTTTTAGCATTTTATTGACGAAAACGACAAATTTTAAGCATTTTATTTACTAAAACTACAATTTTTTAGCATTTTATTCACTAAAACGACAAATTTTAAGCATTTTATTCACTTAAACGACTAATTTTAAGCATTTTATTTACTAAAACTACAAATTTTAAGCATTTTATTCACTGAAACGACAAGTTTTTAGCATTTTATTGACGAAAACGACAAATTTTAAGCATTTTATTCACTAAAACGACTAATTTTAAGCATTTTATTCACTAAAACGACAAATTTTAAGCATTTTATTCACTAAAACGACAAATTTTTAGCATTTTATTGACGAAAACGACAAATTTTAAGCATTTTATTTACTAAAACTACAATTTTTTAGCATTTTATTCACTAAAACGACAAATTTTAAGCATTTTATTCACTTAAACGACTAATTTTAAGCATTTTATTTACTAAAACTACAAATTTTAAGCATTTTATTCACTGAAACGACAAGTTTTTAGCATTTTATTGACGAAAACGACAAATTTTTAGCATTTTATTCACGAAACGACAAATTTTAAGCATTTTATTTACTAAAACGACTAATTTTAAGCATTTTATTCACTAAAACGACAAATTTTTAGCATTTTATTCACGAAAACGACAAATTTTAAGCATTTTATTTACTAAAACTACAATTTTTTAGCATTTTATTCACTAAAACGACAAATTTTTAGCATTTTATTCACGAAAACGACAAATTTTAAGCATTTTATTTACTAAACTACAATTTTTTAGCATTTTATTCACTAAAACGACAAATTTTTAGCATTTTATTCACGAAAACGACAAATTTTAAGCATTTTATTCACTTAAACGACTAATTTTAAGCATTTTATTTACTAAACTACAATTTTTTAGCATTTTATTCACTAAAACGACAAATTTTTAGCATTTTATTCACGAAAACGACAAATTTTAAGCATTTTATTTACTAAAACTACAATTTTTTAGCATTTTATTCACTAAAACGACAAATTTTTAGCATTTTATTCACGAAAACGACAAATTTTAAGCATTTTATTTACTAAAACTACAATTTTTTAGCATTTTATTCACTAAAACGACAAATTTTTAGCATTTTATTCACGAAACGACAAATTTTAAGCATTTTATTTACTAAAACGACTAATTTTAAGCATTTTATTCACTAAAACGACAAATTTTTAGCATTTTATTGACGAAAACGACAAATTTTAAGCATTTTATTCACTAAAACGACTAATTTTAAGCATTTTATTCACTAAAACGACAAATTTTAAGCATTTTATTCACTTAAACGACTAATTTTAAGCATTTTATTTACTAAAACTACAAATTTTAAGCATTTTATTCACTGAAACGACAAGTTTTTAGCATTTTATTGACGAAAACGACAAATTTTAAGCATTTTATTCACTAAAACGACTAATTTTAAGCATTTTATTCACTAAAACGACAAATTTTAAGCATTTTATTCACTTAAACGACTAATTTTAAGCATTTTATTTACTAAAACGACTAATTTTAAGCATTTTATTCACCAAAACGACAATTTTTAAGCATTTTATTCACGAAAACGACAAATTCCAAGCATTTTATTCAGTAAAACGACAAATTTTAAGCATTTTATTCACTTAAACGACTAATTTTAAGCATTTTATTTACTAAACTACAATTTTTTAGCATTTTATTCACGAAAACGACAAATTTTAAGCATTTTATTCACTTAAACGACAAATTTTAAGCATTTTATTTACTAAACTACAATTTTTTAGCATTTTATTCACTAAAACGACAAATTTTTAGCATTTTATTCACGAAAACGACAAATTTTAAGCATTTTATTTACTAAAACTACAATTTTTTAGCATTTTATTCACTAAAACGACAAATTTTTAGCATTTTATTCACGAAAACGACAAATTTTAAGCATTTTATTTACTAAAACTACAATTTTTTAGCATTTTATTCACTAAAACGACAAATTTTTAGCATTTTATTCACGAAACGACAAATTTTAAGCATTTTATTTACTAAAACGACTAATTTTAAGCATTTTATTCACTAAAACGACAAATTTTTAGCATTTTATTGACGAAAACGACAAATTTTAAGCATTTTATTCACTAAAACGACTAATTTTAAGCATTTTATTCACTAAAACGACAAATTTTAAGCATTTTATTCACTTAAACGACTAATTTTAAGCATTTTATTTACTAAAACTACAAATTTTAAGCATTTTATTCACTGAAACGACAAGTTTTTATGATTTTATTCACCAAAACGACAATTTTTAAGCATTTTATTCACGAAAACGACAAATTCCAAGCATTTTATTCAGTAAAACGACAAATTTTAAGCATTTTATTCACTTAAACGACTAATTTTAAGCATTTTATTTACTAAACTACAATTTTTTAGCATTTTATTCACTAAAACGACAAATTTTTAGCATTTTATTCACGAAAACGACAAATTTTAAGCATTTTATTTACTAAAACTACAATTTTTTAGCATTTTATTCACTAAAACGACAAATTTTTAGCATTTTATTCACGAAAACGACAAATTTTAAGCATTTTATTTACTAAAACTACAATTTTTTAGCATTTTATTCACTAAAACGACAAATTTTTAGCATTTTATTCACGAAACGACAAATTTTAAGCATTTTATTTACTAAAACGACTAATTTTAAGCATTTTATTCACTAAAACGACAAATTTTTAGCATTTTATTGACGAAAACGACAAATTTTAAGCATTTTATTCACTAAAACGACTAATTTTAAGCATTTTATTCACTAAAACGACAAATTTTAAGCATTTTATTCACTTAAACGACTAATTTTAAGCATTTTATTTACTAAAACTACAAATTTTAAGCATTTTATTCACTGAAACGACAAGTTTTTATGATTTTATTCACCAAAACGACAATTTTTAAGCATTTTATTCACGAAAACGACAAATTCCAAGCATTTTATTCAGTAAAACGACAAATTTTAAGCATTTTATTCAGTATAACGACAAATTTTAAAATCATTTTATAGCAATAATGGCAATTTTTTTAGCTTAGCAACTTTAATAACCATTTTATAGCAATAAATATAAATTTATAGCACTTTTGATAATTTGATATTTATTATATAGCAATCACGTCAATATTTAAAAAAAAATAATTAATAATTTTATAGCAATTATAGCAATTTTTTTTAGCAACTTTAACAATCACTTTATAGCAATAAAAATAATTTTATAGCAATTTTTGATAATATCGCGTAACTGCGTAAATCCCCGATTTGACACAGATGCAACAAACCCCCGATCGATATTTACCACCCCCCTCCCCCCTCATACCCCAAAAAAACCGTTATTCATCTCCGCATTCGCCACCTGTTTTGACAGTTTGTAAACATTCCCTTACTTCTCTTCTTCTTTTTTTTTTTCAATGCCGTATCGGACGTGGCTGTCTATGATTTTCGATGTTTATCATTTATCAAAAGCGTGACGTCATATAGCCACGTGTGAATGCTATAGAGGCGGGAGTGGGGCGGTTATTTCGGAACTGTTTTTTTTTTTTTATTTTTTTTTTTTTCTTCTTTTTAATGTATTGTTTATTATTTTGTGTGTCGATTTATCATGAATTAATTCAATCGTCCCACGCGCTAACTGGTCTTGTACTTGTCAGGTCTAACGGTCAGCTACTGTTTTACTCGCTAGTCGTAGACCACCCTATTGAAATTACCATTATACAATTCTTATCGCGTGTCCAATTCCAATAATATTAGTCTATGGATAGTATGAGCACTGTGGGACGAATGAATCGTACTTTTGGACGGAAAAAAATTTATTGGATATAATTTTTGAACATTTGAAGCGGAAAATTAAATATTTGTCCAAAAATATCCAAAAAATTTATTATTGAACTGTTAATCGAGAAATTAAATACCTGGACAACGTTTGTCCAAAAAATATTTATAGAACAGTTGATTACAAAAATTTTAATATTTGGACAATTTTTTTGTCCAAAAATATTATATAAAATTATTATTGAACAGTTGAAACAGACAATTTGAAGATTTGGACAATTTTTTGTCCAAATTTTTTTTATTAATTTTCAAGGAGAAAATTATAAATTTGGACAATTTTTTTGTCCAAAAAATTATTATTGAATGGTGGAAAAGGAAAACTAAATATTTGGACAATTTTTTTTGTCCAAAAAAATGTTATTGAACGATGGAAAAGGAAAATTAAATATTTGGACAATTTTTTTGTCCAAAAATATTATAAAAAATTATTATTGAACAGTTGAAACAGACAATTTAAGATTTGGACAATTTTTTGTCCAAATTTTTTTTATTAATTTTCAAGGAGAAAATTATATATTTGGACAATTTTTTTGTCCAAAAAATTATTATTGAATGGTGGAAAAGGAAAACTAAATATTTGGACAATTTTTTTTGTCCAAAAAAATGTTATTGAACGATGGAAAAGGAAAATTAAATATGTGGACAATTTTTTTGTCCAAAAAATTATTATTGAATGGTGAAAAAGGAAAACTAAATATTTGGACAATTTTTTTTGTCCAAAAAAATGTTATTGAACGATGGAAAAGGAAAATTAAATATTTGGACAATATTTTTGTCCAAAAATATTATAAAAAATTATTATTGAACAGTTGAAACAGACAATTTAAGATTTGGACAATTTTTTGTCCAAATTTTTTTTATTAATTTTCAAGGAGAAAATTATATATTTGGACAATTCTTTGTCCAAAAAAATATTATGGAATGGTTCAAACGGAAAATTAAATAATTGGACAAATTGTTGTCCAAAAATAACCTAAAAATTTATTTTTAAGTAGTTCAAGCAGAGAATTAAATATTTGGACAATCTTTTATCCAAAAAATTATTATTGAATAGTTAAGAGGAAAATTAAATATTTGGACAATTTTTTTGTCCAAAAAATTGTTATTGAATAGTTTAAAGGGAAAATAATTGGACAATTTTTTGTCCAAAAATCACCTAAAAAATTATTATTGAATAGTTAAAGACGGAAATTAAAAATTTTGACAGTTTTTTTGTCCAAAAATTACCTAAAAATTTATTATTGAGTAGATCAAGCGGAAATTTAAATATTTGGACAATTTTTTTGTCCAAAAAAAATGTTATTGAACGATGCAAAAAGAAAATTAAATATTTGGACAATTTTTTTGGCCAAAAATAATCTACAAAAATTTATTATTGAACAATTGAAGCGGACAATTTAAGTTTTGGACAATTTTCTGTCCAAAAATAACCTAAAAATTTATTATTGGACAGTTGAAAAAGACAATTTAATATTTGAACAGTTTTTTTGTCCAAAAAAATATTATTGAATGTGGAAAAGGAGAACTAAATATTTGGACAATTTTTTTGTCCAAAAATAATCTAAACATTTATTATTGAACAGTTGAAGCAAAAAATTAAATAATTGGACAATTTTTTTGTTCAAAAAAACATTATTGAATGGTGAAAAAGGAAAATTAAATAGAACATTTTTTTGTCCAAAAAAAAACTAAAAATTTATTATTGAACAGTTGAATAGGAAAAAAAAAATTGGACAATCCTTTGTCCAAAAAATTACAATTGGATAATTAAAGAGAAAAATTAAATATTTGGACGACAATTATTTTTCCAAAAATACTCGAAAGATTTATTATTGAATAGTTAAAAAAGAAAATTAAATATTTGGACAACTTTTTGTCCAAAATTTTTTTATTAAGCTTTTCAAGGAGAAAATTAAATATTTGGACAATTTTTTTGTCCAACAAATTATTATTGATTAGTTCAAAATTAAAATTAAATATTTGGACAATTTTTTTGTCCAACAAATTATTATTGATTAGTTCAAAATTAAAATTAAATATTGGGACAATTTTTTTGTCCAACAAATTATTATTGATTAGTTCAAAATTAAAATTAAATATTTGGACAATTTTTTTGTCCAAAAATAACCTAAAAATTTATTATTCAGTTTAAACGAAAAATTAAATATTTGGACAATTATTTGTCCAAAAAATTGTTATTGAATAGTTTAAAGGGAAGATTAAATAATTGGACAATTATTTGTCCAAAATTTTTTTATTAAGCTTTTCAAGGAGAAAATTAAATATTTGGACAATTTTTTTGTCCAACAAATTATTATTGATTAGTTCAAAATTAAAATTAAATATTTGGACAATTTTTTTGTCCAACAAATTATTATTTATTAGTTCAAAATTAAAATTAAATATTGGGACAATTTTTTTGTCCAACAAATTATTATTGATTAGTTCAAAATTAAAATTAAATATTTGGACAATTTTTTTGTCCAAAAATAACCTAAAAATTTATTATTCAATAGTTTAAACGAAAAATTAAATATTTGGACAATTATTTGTCCAAAAAATTGTTATTGAATAGTTTAAAGGGAAGATTAAATAATTGGACAATTATTTGTCCAAAAATTACTTAAAAAATAATTATTGAACAGTTGGAGCGGACAGTTTAAGATTTGGACAATTTCCTGTCCAAAAAATCACCTAAAAAATTATTATTGAATAGTTAAAGTGGAAAATTAAATAATTGGACAATTTTTTGTTCAAAAAATTATTATTGAATAGTTAAAGCTGAAAACTAAATAATTAGACAATTTTTTTTGTCCAAAAATAACTTAAAATTTTTTATTCAATTGTTTAAGCGGAATATTAAATATTTGGACAATAATTTTGTCCAAAAAATTATTATTGAATAGTTAAAGACGGAAATTAAAAATTTGGACAATTCTTTTGTCCAAAAAATATTATTGAATGTGGAAAAGGAAAACTAAATATTTGGACAATTTTTTTGTCCAAAAATTACATAAAAATTTGTTATTGGACAATTGAAGCTGATTATTAAATAATTGAACATTTTTTTGTCCAAAAATATTCTATAAATTTATTATTGAATAGTTCAAGCGGAAAATTAAATATTTGGACAATTTTTGTACAAAAATTACCTAAAAATTTATTATTGAACAATTGAAGCAGAAAATTCAATATTTGGACAATGTGTTGTCCAAAAAATTATTATTTAATATTTCAAGCGGAAAATTAAATATTTTTACAATTTTTTTGTCCAAAAATACTCGTAAAATTTATTATTGAAAGGTTAAAAAATAAAATGAAATATTTGGACAATAATTTTGTCCAAAAAATTATTATTGAATAGTTTAAACAGAAAATTAAAAATTTGGACAATTTTTTTGTCCAAAAATTACATAAAAATTTGTTATTAAATAGTTGAAGCGGGAAATTAAATAATTGGACAATGTTTTGTCCAAAAAAATGTTATTGAATGGTGGAAAAGGAAAATTAAGTATTTGGACAATTTTTTTTGTCCAAAAAAATGTTATTGAACGATGGAAAAGGAAAATTAAATATTTGGACAATTTTTTTTGTCCAAAAATTACATAAATATTTATTATTAAACAGTTGAAGCGGGAAATTAAATAATTGGACAATGGTTTGTCCAAAAAAATGTTATTGAACGAGGGAAAAGGAAAATTAAATATTTGGACAATTTTTTTGTCCAAAAATTACATAAAAATTTGTTATTAAATAGTTGAAGCGGGAAATTAAATAATTGGACAATGTTTTGTCCAAAAAAATGTTATTGAATGGTGGAAAAGGAAAATTAATTATTTGGACAATTTTTTTTGTCCAAAAAAATGTTATTGAACGATGGAAAAGGAAAATTAAATATTTGGACAATTTTTTTGTCCAAAAATTACATAAAAATTTGTTATTAAACAGTTGAAGCGGGAAATTAAATAATTGGACAATGTTTTGTCCAAAAAAATGTTATTGAATGGTGGAAAAAGGAAAACTAAATATTTGGACAATTTTTTGTCCAAAAAAATATTATTGAACGGTGGAAAAGGAAAACTAAATATTTGGACAATTTTTTTGGCCAAAAAAATGTTATTGAATAGTTAAAAGGAAAATTTAAGATTTGGACAATTTTCTGTCCAAAAATAACCTAAAAATTTATTATTGAACAGTAGAAAAGAACAATTTAATATTTGGACAATTTTTTTGTCCAAAATTTTTTTATTGAAGCTTAAAGCGGAAAATTAAATATTTGGACAAATTTTTTGGCCAAAAATATTCTAAAAAATTATTATTGAACAGTTGAAACAGACAATGTAAGATTTGGACAATTTCTGCCCAAAAAATTGGACAATTTTTATGTCCAAAAAAATATTATTGAACAATTAAAGAGGAAAATTAAATATTTGGACATTTTTTTTGTCTAAAAATATTGTAAAAAATTATTATTGAACAGTTGAAACAGACAATTTAAGATTTGGACAATTTTCTGTCCAAAAATTTGGACATTTTTTTGTCCAAAAAAATATTGAACAATTAAAGAGGAAAATTAAATATTTGGACAAATTCTTGTCCAAAAATATTCAAAAAAATTATTATTTGACAGTTGAAACCGACAATTTAAGATTTGGACAAATTTCTGCCCAAAAATTTGAACAATTTAATTGTCCAAAAAAATATTATTTAACAATTAAAGAGGAAAATTAAATATTTGGACAATCTTTTTGTCCAAAAATATTCTAAAAATTATAATTGAACAGTTGAAACAGACAATTTAAGATTTGGACAATTTTCTGCCAAAAAATTGGACAATTTTTTTATCCAAAAAAATATTATTGAACAATTGAAGAGGAAAATTAAATATTTGGACATTTTTTTTGTCTAAAAATATTGTAAAAAATTATTATTGAACAGTTGAAACAGACAATTTAAGATTTGGACAATTTTCTGTCCAAAAATTTGGACATTTTTTTGTCCAAAAAAATATTGAACAATTAAAGAGGAAAATTAAATATTTGGACAAATTCTTGTCCAAAAATATTCAAAAAAATTATTATTTGACAGTTGAAACCGACAATTTAAGATTTGGACAAATTTCTGCCCAAAAATTTGAACAATTTAATTGTCCAAAAAAATATTATTTAACAATTAAAGAGGAAAATTAAATATTTGGACAATCTTTTTGTCCAAAAATATTCTAAAAATTATAATTGAACAGTTGAAACAGACAATTTAAGATTTGGACAATTTTTTGCCAAAAAATTGGACAATTTTTTTATCCAAAAAAATATTATTGAATAGTGAAAAATGAAAATTAAATATTTGGACAATTCTTTTGTCCTATAATAACCTATAAATTTACTATTCAACAGTTGAAGAGGAAAATAATTGGACAATAATTGTCCAAAACAATATTGTTGAACATTGAAAGTGGAAAATTAAATATTTGGACTTTTTCTTGTGCAAAAAATTATTATTGAACAATTAAAAAGGAAAATTAACTATTTGGACAATATTTTTGTCCAATGTAATTATTATTATTGAATAATTAAAGAGTAAAATAAAATATTTGGACAATTTTCTGTCCAAAAAATAATTATTGAATAGTTAAAGCTGAAAACTAAATAATTAGACAATTTTTTTTGTCCAAAAATAACCTAAAAATTTATTATTGAATTGTTGGACAGTTTTTCTTCAGAAAATTATTATTGAATAGTTTAAACGGAAAATTAAATATTTGGACAATTTTTTTGTCCAAAAAAATGTAATTGAACGATTGAAAAGGACAATTTAATATTTGGACAATTTTTTTGTCAAAAAATTATAATTTAATAGTTAAAAAGGAACATTTGATGTTTGGACAACTTTCTTGTCCAAAAATAACCTAAAAATTAATTATCGAATAATTCAAGCGAAAAATTAAATATTTGGACAAATTGTTGTCCAAAAATAACCTAAAAATTTATTTTTAAGTAGTTCAAGCAGAGAATTAAATATTTGGACAATCTTTTATCCAAAAAATTATTATTGAATAGTTAGGAGGAAAATAAATATTTGGACAATTTTTTTGTCCAAAAATAACCTAAAAATTTATTATTGAATTGGTGGACACAGTTTTTCTTCAGAAAATTATTATTGAATAGTTTAAACGGAAAATTAAATATTTGGACAAATTTTTTGTCCAAAAATAACCTCAAAATTTATTATCGAGTAGATCAAGCACAAATTTAAATATTCGGACAACTTCTTTGTCCAAACAAATATTATTGAATGGTGGAAAAGGAAAACTAAATATTTGGACAATTTTTTTTGTCCAAAAATAACCTACAAAAATTTATTATTGAACAGTAGAAAAGGACAATTTAATATTTGGACAATTGTTTGTCCAAAAAAATGTTATGGAATGGTTCAAACGGAAAATTAAATAATTGGACAAATTGCTGTCCAAAAATAACCTAAAAATTTATTTTTAAGTAGTTCAAGCAGAGAATTAAATATTTGGACAATCTTTTATCCAAAAAATTATTATTGAATAGTTAAGAGGAAAATTAAATATTTGGACAATTTTTTTGTCCAAAAATTTTTTATTGAATAGTTAAAGCTGAAAACTAAATAATTAGACAATTTTTTTTGTCCAAAAATAACTAAAAATTTTTTATTCAATTGTTAAAGCGGAATATTTAATATTTGGACAATAATTTTGTCCAAAACATTATTATTGAATAGTTAAAGACGGAAATTAAAAATTTGGACAGTTTTTTTGTCCAAAAATTACCTAAAAATTTATTATTGAGTAGATCAAGCGGAAATTTAAATATTTGGACAATTTTTTTGTCCAAAAAAATATTATTGAATGTGGAAAAGGAAAACTAAATATTTGGACAATTTTTTTGTCCAAAAATTACATATAAATTTGTTATTAAAGAGTTGAAGCGGAAAAGTAAATAATTGGACAATTTTTTGTTCAAAAAATTATTATTGAATAGTTTAACCGGAAAATTAAATATTTGGACAAATTTTTTGTCCAAAAATAACCTCAAAATTTATTATCGAGTAGATCAAGCACAAATTTAAATATTCGGACAATTTCTTTGTCCAAACAAATATTATTGAATGGTGGAAAAGGAAAATTAAAAATTTGGACAATTTTTTTGGCCAAAAATTTTTTATTGAAGCTTAAAGCGGAAAATTAAATATTTGGACAAATTGTTGTCCAAAAATAACCTAAAAATTTATTTTTAAGTAGTTCAAGCAGAGAATTAAATATTTGGACAATCTTTTATCCAAAAAATTATTATTGAATAGTTAAGAGGAAAAATAAATATTTGGACAATTTTTTTGTCCAAAAATTTTTTATTGAATAGTTAAAGCTGAAAACTAAATAATTAGACAATTTTTTTTGTCCAAAAATAACTAAAATTTTTTTATTCAATTGTTAAAGCGGAATATTTAATATTTGGACAATAATTTTGTCCAAAACATTATTATTGAATAGTTAAAGACGGAAATTAAAAATTTGGACAGTTTTTTTGTCCAAAAATTACCTAAAAATTTATTATTGAGTAGATCAAGCGGAAATTTAAATATTTGGACAATTTTTTTGTCCAAAAAAATATTATTGAATGTGGAAAAGGAAAACTAAATATTTGGACAATTTTTTTGGCCAAAAATTACATAAATATTTGTTATTGAACAGTTGAAGCGGAAAATTAAATAATTGGACAATGTTTTGTCCAAAACATTATTATTGAATAGTTAAAAGGAAAATTTAAGATTTGGACAATTTTCTGTCCAAAAATAACCTAAAAATTTATTACTGAACAGTAGAAAAGAACAATTTAATATTTGGACAATTTTTTTGTCCAAAATTTTTTTATTGAAGCTTAAAGCGGAAAATTAAATATTTGGACAATTTCTGCCCAAAAAATTGGACAATTTTTATTTCCAAAAAAATATTATTGAACAATTAAAGAGAAAAATTAAATATTTGGACAATTTTTTTGTCCAAAAATTACATAAATATTTGTTATTGAACAGTTGAAGCGGAAAATTAAATAATTGGACAATGTTTTGTCCAAAACATTATTATTGAATAGTTAAAAGGAAAATTTAAGATTTGGACAATTTTCTGTCCAAAAATAACCTAAAAATTTATTACTGAACAGTAGAAAAGAACAATTTAATATTTGGACAATTTTTTTGTCCAAAATTTTTTTATTGAAGCTTAAAGCGGAAAATTAAATATTTGGACAATTTCTGCCCAAAAAATTGAACAATTTTTATTTCCAAAAAAATATTATTGAACAATTAAAGAGAAAAATTAAATATTTGGACAATTTTTTTGTCCAAAAATTACATAAATATTTGTTATTGAACAGTTGAAGCGGAAAATTAAATAATTGGACAATGTTTTGTCCAAAACATTATTATTGAATAGTTAAAAGGAAAATTTAAGATTTGGACAATTTTCTGTCCAAAAATAACCTAAAAATTTATTATTGAACAGTAGAAAAGAACAATTTAATATTTGGACAATTTTTTTGTCCAAAAATATTCTATAAATTTATTATTGAATAGTTCAAGCGGAAAATTAAATATTTGGACAATTTTTTTGTCCAAAAATATTCTATAAATTTATTATTGAATAGTTCAAGCGGAAAATTAAATATTTGGACAATTTTTTTGTCCAAAAATATTCTAAAAAATTATTATTGAACAGTTGAAATAGACAATTTAAGATTTGGACAATTTTCTGCCAAAATATTTGGACAATTATTTGTCCAAAAAAATATTACTGAACAATTAAAAAGGAAAATTAAATATTTGGACTTTTTTTTTGTCCAAAAATATTCTAAAAAAATATTATTGAACAGTTGAAACAGACAATTTAAGATTTGGACAAATTTCTGCCCAAATTTTTGGACAACTTTTTTGTCCAAAAAAATTTTATTGAACAATTAAAGACGAAAATTAAATATGTGGACAATGTTTTTGTCCAAAAATAACCTATAAATTTATTATTGAACAGTAGAAAAGAACAATTTAATATTTGGACAATTTTTTTGTCCAAAAATATTCTATAAATTTATTATTGAATAGTTCAAGCGGAAAATTAAATATTTGGACAATTTTTTTGTCCAAAAATATTCTAAAAAATTATTATTGAACAGTTGAAATAGACAATTTAAGATTTGGACAATTTTCTGCCCAAATATTTGGACAATTTTTTTGTCCAAAAAAATATTACTGAACAATTAAAAAGGAAAATTAAATATTTGGACTTTTTTTTTGTCCAAAAATATTCTAAAAAAATATTATTGAACAGTTGAAACAGACAATTTAAGATTTGGACAAATTTCTGCCCAAATTTTTGGACAATTTTTTTGTCCAAAAAAATTTTATTGAACAATTAAAGACGAAAATTAAATATGTGGACAATGTTTTTGTCCAAAAATAACCTATAAATTTATTATTGAACAGTAGAAAAGAACAATTTAATATTTGGACAATTTTTTTGTCCAAAAATATTCTATAAATTTATTATTGAATAGTTCAAGCGGAAAATTAAATATTTGGACAATTTTTTTGTCCAAAAATATTCTAAAAAATTATTATTGAACAGTTGAAATAGACAATTTAAGATTTGGACAATTTTCTGCCCAAATATTTGGACAATTTTTTTGTCCAAAAAAATATTACTGAACAATTAAAAAGGAAAATTAAATATTTGGACTTTTTTTTGTCCAAAAATATTCTAAAAAAATATTATTAAACAGTTTAAACAGACAATTTAAGATTTGGACAAATTTCTGCCCAAATTTTTGGACAATGTTTTTGTCCAAAAATAACCTATAAATTTATTATTGAATAGTTAAAAAGGAAATTTAATAATTGAAAAATTTTTTGTCCAAAAATAATGTAAACATTTATTATTGAACTGTTAATCAATAAATTAAATAATTGGACAATTTTTGTCCAATAAATATTTATAGAATAGTTTAAAAGGAAAATTAAATAATGGGACAATTTTTTTATAAAAAAATAACCCAAAAATTTTTTATTGGACAATTGAAGTGGAAAATTAAATAACTGGACAATTTTTTTTGTTCAAAAATAACCTAAAAATATATTATTCAATTGTTAAAGCGGAATATTAAATATCAGGATAATTCTTTTGTCCAAAAATTATTATTGAATAGTTAAAGACGAAAATTAAAAATTTGGACAGTTTTTTTGTCCAAAAATTACCTAAAAAATAATTATTGAACAGTTGGAGCGAACAGTTTAAATTTTGGACAATTTCCTGTCCAAAAATCACCTAAAAAAATATTATTGAATAGTTAAAGCAAAAAATTAAATAATTGGACAATTTTTTTTGTTCAAAAATAACCTAAAAATTTATTATTCAATTGTTAAGCGGAATATTAAATATCAGGATAATTCTTTTGTCCAAAAATTATTATTGAATAGTTAAAGACGAAAATTAAAAATTTGGACAGTTTTTTTGTCCAAAAATTACCTAAAAAATAATTATTGAACAGTTGGAGCGAACAGTTTAAATTTTGGACAATTTCCTGTCCAAAAATCACCTAAAAAAATATTATTGAATAGTTAAAGCAAAAAATTAAATAATTGGACAATTTTTTTTGTTCAAAAATAACCTAAAAATTTATTATTCAATTGTTAAAGCGGAATATTAAATATCAGGATAATTCTTTTGTCCAAAAATTATTATTGAATAGTTAAAGACGAAAATTAAAAATTTGGACAGTTTTTTTGTCCAAAAATTACCTAAAAAATAATTATTGAACAGTTGGAGCGAACAGTTTAAATTTTGGACAATTTCCTGTCCAAAAATCACCTAAAAAAATATTATTGAATAGTTAAAGCAAAAAATTAAATAATTGGACAATTTTTTGTTCAAAAAATTATTATTGAATAGTTAAAGCTGAAAACTAAATAATTAGACAATTTTTTTTGTCCAAAAATAACCTAAAAATTTATTATTGAATTGTTGGACACAGTTTTTCTTCAGAAAATTATTATTGAATAGTTTAAACGGAAAATTAAATATTTGGACAAATTTTTTGTCCAAAAATAACCTCAAAATTTATTATCGAGTAGATCAAGCACAAATTTAAATATTCGGACAATTTCTTTGTCCAAACAAATATTATTGAATGGTGGAAAAGGAAAACTAAATATTTGGACAATTTTTTTTGTCCAAAAAAATGTTGTTGAACGATGGAAAAGGAAAATTAAAAATTTGGACAATTTTTTTGGCCAAAAATAACGTACAAAAATTATTATTGAACACTTGAAGCGGACAATTTAAGTTTTGGACAATTTTCAGCCCAAAAATAACCTAAAAATTTATTATTGGACAATTGAAGCGGATTATTCAATAATTGAACATTTTTTTATCCAAAAAAATATTATTGTAATTAAAGAAGAAAATTAAATATTTGGACAATTATTTGTCCAAAATTTTTTTATTAAACTTTTCAAGGAGAAAATTAAATATTTTTTTTTAATTAATTTTTTGATTATTTTTGGACAAAAAAATTGTCCAAATAATTGATTTTCCTTTTCAAACTATTAAATAATAATTTTTTGGTTATTTTTGGACAAAAAAATGGTTCAAGTATTTAATTTTCCGCTTGAACAATTCAATAATAATTGTTTGGACAAAACATTGTCCAAATATTCAAATGTCCACTTCAATTGTTTAATAGTGAATTTTTAGGTTATTTCTGGATAAAAAAGTGTCCAAATATTTAATTTTCCGCTTGAACTCTTTAAAAATACATTTTTTGATTATTTTTGGACAAAAAAATTGTCCAAATGTTAAATTATCTATTTTAATTGTTCAATAAAAAATATTGGGTTATTTTTTTATAAAAAATTGTCCAATTATTTAATTTCCCTTTTCAACTTTTCAATAATAAATTTTTAGGTTATTTTTGGACAAAAAAATTGTCCAAATATTTAATTTTCTCCTTGAAAAGTTTAATAAAAAAATTTAGACAAAAAATTGTCCAAAAATTTCATTTTCTTTTTTAACTATTCAATAATAAATCTTTCGAGTATTTTGGACAAAATAATTGTCCAAATATTTAATTTTCTCCTTGAAAAGTTTAATAAAAAAATTTTAGACAAAAAATTGTCCAAATATTTCATTTTCTTTTTTAAGTATTCAATAATAAATCTTTCGAGTATTTTTGGACAAAAAAATTGTCCAAATATTTAATTAAAGAATAAAATTAAATAATTGTACCATTTTCTGTCCAAAAAAAATATTATTGTATAGTTAAAGAGGAAAATTAAATAATTGGACAATTGTTTGTCCAAAAAATTATTATTTAATAGTTAAACTGGAAAAAAAATTTCATAACCTAAAAATTTATGGTTGAAGCATTGAATCGGAAAATTTAATAATTGTCCAAAAAATTATTATTGAAAATTTGGACATTGTTTTGTCACATAATAATCAATAAATTTTTTATTGAACAGTTGAAGCGGATAATTGTTGGTTCAAAAACTCCTAAAAATTGTTATTGGACAGTTGGAAAGGTAAATTAAATATTTGAACAATTCGTAAATAATTTTAAAAAGAGAAAAAAGATAACTGGACTACGTTTAAAGAGTTCAATCAAGAAATTAAGATAATTGAACAATTTTTGAACACTTTAATCAAGGAATTAAGATAATTGCCCAATTTTTGAACAGTTTAATTAAGAAATTAAGAAATTAAGATAATTGGACAATTTAAAAAATTTGAAATAAGAAATTAAGATAGTCGGACTATTTTTGAACAGTTTAGTAAAGAAATTAAGATAGTTGGACTATATTTTAGTAGTTGAAACAAGAAATTAAGATAATTGGACTATTATTAAACGGTTCAAATTAGATATTAAGATAATTGAACAATTTTTGAACACTTTAATCAAGGAATTAAGATAATTGGACAATTATAAAAACAGAGATTAAGATAATTGAACTGTATTTGAACAGTTTAATCAAGAAATTAAGATAATTGGACAAATATAAAAACAGTTCAAACAAGAGATTAAGATAATTGAACTATTTTTGAACAGTTTTTGAACAGTTTAATCAACAAATAAGTTTATTGGACAATTATAAAACAGTTCAAACGAGAGACAAAGATAATTGGACTATTATTAAACAGTTCAAACAGGATATTAAGATAATTGGACTATTTTTGAACATATTAATCAAGAAATTAAGATAATTGGACAATGTTTGAACTGTTGAAATGATAAATTAAAATAATTGGACAATTTTTGAACTGTTCAAACGGTAAATTAAAATAATTGAACAATTTTTGAACAGTTTAATCAAGAAATTAAGATAATTGGACAATTATAAAATAGTTGAAACAAGAGATTGAGATAATTGGACTGTTTTTGAACAGTTTAATCAAGAAATTAATGCAATTGAACATAAATTTTTGAACAGTTTAATCAAGAAATTAAGATAATTGGACAATGTTTGAACTGTTGAAAAGGTAAATTAAGATAATTGGACAATTTTTGAACAGTTTAATCAAGAAATTAAGATAATTGGACAATTATAAAACAGTTCAAACAAGAGATTAAGAAAATTGGACTGTTTTTGAACAGTTTAATCAAGAAATTAATGCAATTGAACATAAATTTTTGGACATTTTATTCGAGAAATAAAGATAATTGGACAATGTTTGAACTGTTGAAAAGGTAAATTAAGATAATTGGACAATTTTTGAACAGTTTAATCAAGAAATTAAGATAATTGGACAATTATAAAACAGTTCAAACAAGAGATTAAGAAAATTGGACTGTTTTTGAACAGTTTAATCAAGAAATTAATGCAATTGAACATAAATTTTTGAACATTTTATTCGAGAAATAAAGATAATTGGACAATGTTTGAACTGTTGAAAAGGTAAATTAAGATAATTGGACAATTTTTGAACAGTTTAATCAAGAAATTAAGATAATTGGACAATTATAAAACAGTTCAAACAAGAGATTAAGATAATTGGACTGTTTTTGAACAGTTTAATCAAGAAATTAATGCAATTGAACATAAATTTTTGAACACTTTATTCAAGAAATAAAGATAATTGGACAATGTTTGAACTGTTGAAATGGTAAATTAAAATAATTGGACAATTTTTGAACAGTTTAATCAAGAAATTAAGATAATTGGACAATTATAAAATAGTTGAAACAAGAGATTAAGATAATTGGACTGTTTTTGAACAGTTTAATAAATAAATTAATGCAATTGAACTTAAATTTTTGAACAGTTTAATCAAGAAATTAAGATAATTGGACAATTATAAAATAGTTGAAACAAGAGATTAAGATAATTGGACTGTTTTTGAACAGTTTAATCAAGAAATTAATGCAATTGAACATAAATTTTTGAACATTTTAATCAAGAAATTAAGATAATTGGACAATGTTTGAACTGTTGAAACGGTAAATTAAGATAATTGGACAATTTTTGAACAGTTTAATCAAGAAATTAAGATAATTGGACAATTATAAAATAGTTGAAACAAGAGATTGAGATAATTGGACTGTTTTTGAACAGTTTAATCAAGAAATTAATGCAATTGAACATAAATTTTTGAACATTTTATTCAAGAAATAAAGATAATTGGACAATGTTTGAACTGTTGAAACGGTAAATTAAGATAATTGGACAATTTTTGAACAGTTTAATCAAGAAATTAAGATAATTGGACAATTATAAAATAGTTGAAACAAGAGATTAAGATAATTGGACTGTTTTTGAACAGTTTAATCAAGAAATTAATGCAATTGAACATAAATTTTTGAACATTTTAATCAAGAAATTAAGATAATTGGACAATGTTTGAACTGTTGAAACGGTAAATTAAGATAATTGGACAATTTTTGAACAGTTTAATCAAGAAATTAAGATAATTGGACAATTATAAAATAGTTGAAACAAGAGATTGAGATAATTGGACTGTTTTTGAACAGTTTAATCAAGAAATTAATGCAATTGAACATAAATTTTTGAACATTTTATTCAAGAAATAAAGATAATTGGACAATGTTTGAACTGTTGAAACGGTAAATTAAGATAATTGGACAATTTTTGAACAGTTTAATCAAGAAATTAAGATAATTGGACAATTATAAAATAGTTGAAACAAGAGATTGAGATAATTGGACTGTTTTTGAACAGTTTAATCAAGAAATTAATGCAATTGAACATAAATTTTTGAACATTTTATTCAAGAAATAAAGATAATTGGACAATGTTTGAACTGTTGAAACGGTAAATTAAGATAATTGGACAATTTTTGAACAGTTTAATCAAGAAATTAAGATAATTGGACAATTATAAAATAGTTGAAACAAGAGATTAAGATAATTGGACTGTTTTTGAACAGTTTAATCAAGAAATTAATGCAATTGAACATAAATTTTTGAACATTTTAATCAAGAAATTAAGATAATTGGACAATGTTTGAACTGTTGAAACGGTAAATTAAAATAATTGGACAATTTTTGAACAGTTTAATCAAGAAATTAAGATAATTGGACAATTATAAAACAGTTCAAACAAGAGATTGAGATAATTGGACTGTTTTTGAACAGTTTAATCAAGAAATTAAGGCAATTGAACATAAATTTTTGAACATTTTATTCAAGAAATAAAGATAATTGGACAATGTTTGAACTGTTGAAACGGTAAATTAAGATAATTGGACAATTTTTGAACAGTTTAATCAAGAAATTAATGCAATTGAACATAAATTTTTGAACATTTTATTCAAGAAATAAAGATAATTGGACAATGTTTGAACTGTTGAAACGGTAAATTAAAATAATTGGACAATTTTTGAACAGTTTAATCAAAAAATTAAGATAATTGGACAATTATAAAATAGTTGAAACAAGAGATTGAGATAATTGGACTGTTTTTGAACAGTTTAATCAAGAAATTAATGCAATTGAACATAAATTTTTGAACAGTTTAATCAAGAAATTAAGATAATTGGACAATGTTTGAACTGTTGAAACGGTAAATTAAAATAATTGGACAATTTTTGAACAGTTTAATCAAAAAATTAAGATAATTGGACAATTATAAAATAGTTGAAACAAGAGATTGAGATAATTGGACTGTTTTTGAACAGTTTAATCAAGAAATTAATGCAATTGAACATAAATTTTTGAACATTTTATTCGAGAAATAAAGATAATTGGACAATGTTTGAACTGTTGAAAAGGTAAATTAAGATAATTGGACAATTTTTGAACAGTTTAATCAAGAAATTAAGATAATTGGACAATTATAAAACAGTTCAAACAAGAGATTAAGAAAATTGGACTGTTTTTGAACAGTTTAATCAAGAAATTAATGCAATTGAACATAAATTTTTGAACACTTTATTCAAGAAATAAAGATAATTGGACAATGTTTGAACTGTTGAAATGGTAAATTAAAATAATTGGACAATTTTTGAACAGTTTAATCAAGAAATTAAGATAATTGGACAATTATAAAACAGTTCAAACAAGAGATTAAGAAAATTGGACTGTTTTTGAACAGTTTAATCAAGAAATTAAGATAATTGGACAATTATAAAACAGTTCAAACAAGAGATTAAGAAAATTGGACTGTTTTTGAACAGTTTAATCAAGAAATTAATGCAATTGAACATAAATTTTTGAACATTTTATTCGAGAAATAAAGATAATTGGACAATGTTTGAACTGTTGAAAAGGTAAATTAAGATAATTGGACAATTTTTGAACAGTTTAATCAAGAAATTAAGATAATTGGACAATTATAAAATAGTTGAAACAAGAGATTAAGATAATTGGACTGTTTTTGAACAGTTTAATCAAGAAATTAATGCAATTGAACATAAATTTTTGGACATTTTATTCAAGAAATAAAGATAATTGGACAATGTTTGAACTGTTGAAACGGTAAATTAAGATAATTGGACAATTTTTGAACAGTTTAATCAAGAAATTAAGATAATTGGACAATTATAAAACAGTTCAAATAAGAGATTAAGATAATTGGACTATTTTTGAACAGTTTAATCAAGAAATTAATGTAATTGAACATAAATTTTTGAACACTTTAAGCAAGACATTAAAGTAATTGGACAATATTTGAATAAATTAATCAAGGAATTAAGATAATTGGACAATTTTTGAACAATTTCATTAGGGAATTAAGATAATTGGACTATTGTTGAACAGTTTAATCACGGAATTAAGATAATTGGACTATATTTTAATGGTTGAAACAAGGAATTAAGATAATTGGACAACTTTTGAACGTTTTGAACAAAACTATAAAAATTTGACAAAAAATAAATAACGATGATAAAATTTTAAAGCAAAAAAATTCTATATTTTAACGTATAAAATATTTTTCGGATATTTTAAACTACATATTGATAGAAAAAAAAAAAAAACTTCCACGGCATTATTTTTTTGGCGCCAAATCCACCGATTCCGAATATAACCGAACCGCTTCCACCTCTACACGTGTAGCATCCAAAACAAACGAAAGGCGTCTCTGTCGCTAGTAGCGCGGGAAAAAAGGCGGCCGCGTTTAGACCAATAGCAACGGCCGCCATATTGCCGTACGGGCGTGTCTACTGCTTCCGAACCCTTTTAACGATTACGTCACTAGACGCGTGTATGTGTGTGTGTGTCTATAAGGTGACGGGAATAAACAGGTAAAACAGAACACGTGGTCGGTAGTAGAGGGGGATTATACGGTTACTTGGATTTTTTTTTTTTTTTTTTTAAGTAAATATATCCATTTCTATATATAAGTAAACATACTGTATATTATAAATGTGTCTACTATTACGGCTTCTGTATATGACTAAATAAATAAATAAAGGACAAACGTAGATAATGGTAAATTTTTTTTTTTTTATTTATTTTGTAATTGTGTACCTGTAAAAGGTATATAATAAAATTATACATAACCTTAAAAATAATTTATTATTTATTTGATATGTAGCGTGAGAATGAACAATATTTAATTATAAAAATATTTTTTGGAAAGTAGTAAAAAGGACATCGCACATTGGTTATATAAAGCGGCGACCGGTCAATTAAAAAAAAAAAAAAAAAAAAAAAAAAAAAAAAAAAAAAAAAAAAAAAAAAAAAAAAGCCAATGAAAGACATGGATTCACTAAAACATTTGAAGTATTGGATCTGTCTGTATGTCTGTCTGTTATTACACATTTTAAACAAAAAACTAAGATAATTGGACTATTTTTGGACACTTTAAGCAAGAAATTAAGATAATTGGACTATTTTTGGACAGTTTAAGCAAGAAATTAAGATAATTGGACTTATTTTGAATGGTTCAATTAAGAAATTAAGATAATTGGACTATTTTTGAACATTTTTATCAAGAAATTAAGATAATTGGATTATTATTAAACAGTTCAAATAAGAAATTAAGATAATTGGACTCTTTTTGGACAGTTTAAACAAGAAATTAAGATAATTGGACTTATTTTGAATGGTTCAATTAAGAAATTAAGATAATTGGACTATTTTTGAACATTTTTATCAAGAAATTAAGATAATTGGATTATTATTAAACAGTTCAAATAAGAAATTAAGATAATTGGACTCTTTTTGGACAGTTTAAACAAGAAATTAAGATAATTGGACTTATTTTGAATGGTTCAATTAAGAAATTAAGATAATTGGACTATTTTTGAACATTTTTATCAAAAAATTAAGATAATTGGACTATTTTTAACATTTTAATCAAGAAATTAAGATAATTGGACTATTTTTGGACATTTTTATCAAGAAATTAAGATAATTGGACTATTTTTGAACACTTTAAGCAAGAAATTAAGATAATTGGATTATTTTTGAACATTTTAATCAAGAAATTAAGATAATTGGACTATTTTTGAACACTTTAAGCAAGAAATTAAGATAATTGGATTATTTTTGAACAGTTTACTTAAGGAATTAAGATAATTGAACAGATTAAAAAAAAATTAAGATAATTGAACAATTTGTTTAAATTTTTCTTAATATGTTCATAAATAGTCCAATTATCTTAATTTCTTGATAAAAATGTCCAAAAATAGTCCAATTATCTTAATTTCTTAATTGAACCATTCAAAATAAGTCCAATTATCTTATTTTCTTGTTAAAAATGTCTACAAATTGTTCAATTATCTTAATTTTTTTTTAATCTGTTCACAAAATGTCCAATTATCTTTTTTTTATAATTTTATATCAACTAAATTTTTATAACTGAAATTATTCGTATTATGGTAAATGACATTGCACACCAAAAAAAAAAAAAAAAAAAAAAAAAAAAAAAAAAAAAAAAAAAAAAAAAAAAAAAAAAAAAAAAAAAATTAAGCCAATGAAGCACTTGGATCAGTAAAACATTTGCAGATATAAAAATATTGGATCCATCTGTGTGTCTGTCTGCTCAAACTAAGAATTAAGATAATTGGACTATTTTTAAATAATCCAATCAAGAAATTAAGATAATTGGACTTATTTTGAATGGTTCAATTAAGAAATTAAAAAAATTGAACTATTTTTGAACAGTTTCATCAACTTATTAAGATAATTGAACTATTTTTGAACACTTTAATCAAGAGATTAAGATAATTGAACCATTTTTGAACACTTTAATCAAGAAATTAAGATAATTGAACTATTTTTGAACACTTTAATCAAGAGATTAAGATAATTGGACAATTTTTGAAAAGTTCAATCAAGAAATTAAGATAATTGGACTATTTTTGAACAGTTAAATCAAGAGATTAAGATAATTGGACAATTTTTGAACAGTTCAATCAAGAAATTAAGATAATTGAACTATTTTTGAACAGTTAAATCAAGAAATTAAGATAATTGGACAATTTTTGAACAGTTCAATCAAGAAATTAAGATAATTGGACAATTTTTGAACAGTTAAATCAAGAGATTAAGATAATTGGACAATTTTTGAACAGTTAAATCAAGAGATTAAGATAATTGGACAATTTTTGAACAGTTCAATCAAGAAATTAAGATAATTGGACAATTTTTGAACAGTTAAATCAAGAGATTAAGATAATTGGACAATTTTTGAACAGTTAAATCAAGAGATTAAGATAATTGGACAATTTTTGAACAGTTCAATCAAGAAATTAAAATAATTGGACTATTTTTGAACAGTTAAATCAAGAGATTAAGATAATTGAACTATTTTTGAACACTTTAATCAAGAGATTAAGATAATTGGACAATTTTTGAACAGTTAAATCAAGAAATTAAGATAATTGGACAATTTTTGAACAGTTCAATCAAGAAATTAAGATAATTGGACTATTTTTGAACAGTTAAATCAAGAAATTAAGATAATTGGACAATTTTTGAACAGTTAAATCAAGAAATTAAGATAATTGGACAATTTTTGAACAGTTCAATCAAGAAATTAAGATAATTGGACAATTTTTGAACAGTTAAATCAAGAGATTAAGATAATTGGACAATTTTTGAACAGTTAAATCAAGAAATTAAGATAATTGGACAATTTTTGAACAGTTAAATCAAGAAATTAAGATAATTGGACAATTTTTGAACAGTTCAATCAAGAAATTAAGATAATTGGACAATTTTTGAACAGTTAAATCAAGAGATTAAGATAATTGGACAATTTTTGAACAGTTCAATCAAGAAATTAAAATAATTGGACTATTTTTGAACAGTTAAATCAAGAGATTAAGATAATTGAACTATTTTTGAACACTTTAATCAAGAGATTAAGATAATTGGACAATTTTTGAACAGTTAAATCAAGAAATTAAGATAATTGGACAATTTTTGAACAGTTCAATCAAGAAATTAAGATAATTGGACTATTTTTGAACAGTTAAATCAAGAGATTAAGATAATTGAACTATTTTTGAACACTTAAATCAAGAAATTAAGATAATTGAACTATTTTTGAACAGTTAAATCAAGAAATTAAGATAATTGGACAATTTTTGAACAGTTCAATCAAGAAATTAAGATAATTGGACAATTTTTGAACAGTTAAATCAAGAGATTAAGATAATTGGACAATTTTTGAACAGTTCAATCAAGAAATTAAAATAATTGGACTATTTTTGAACAGTTAAATCAAGAGATTAAGATAATTGAACTATTTTTGAACACTTTAATCAAGAGATTAAGATAATTGGACAATTTTTGAACAGTTAAATCAAGAAATTAAGATAATTGGACAATTTTTGAACAGTTCAATCAAGAAATTAAGATAATTGGACTATTTTTGAACAGTTAAATCAAGAGATTAAGATAATTGAACTATTTTTGAACACTTTAATCAAGAAATTAAGATAATTGAACTATTTTTGAACAGTTAAATCAAGAAATTAAGATAATTGGACAATTTTTGAACAGTTCAATCAAGAAATTAAGATAATTGGACAATTTTTGAACAGTTAAATCAAGAGATTAAGATAATTGGACAATTTTTGAACAGTTCAATCAAGAAATTAAAATAATTGGACTATTTTTGAACAGTTAAATCAAGAGATTAAGATAATTGAACTATTTTTGAACACTTTAATCAAGAGATTAAGATAATTGGACAATTTTTGAACAGTTAAATCAAGAAATTAAGATAATTGGACAATTTTTGAACAGTTCAATCAAGAAATTAAGATAATTGGACTATTTTTGAACAGTTAAATCAAGAGATTAAGATAATTGAACTATTTTTGAACACTTTAATCAAGAAATTAAGATAATTGAACTATTTTTGAACAGTTCAATCAAGAAATTAAAATAATTGGACAATTTTTGAACAGTTCAATCAAGAAATTAAAATAATTGGACTATTTTTGAACAGTTAAATCAAGAGATTAAGATAATTGAACTATTTTTGAACACTTTAATCAAGAAATTAAGATAATTGAACTATTTTTGAACAGTTCAATCAAGAAATTAAAATAATTGGACAATTTTTGAACAGTTCAATCAAGAAATTAAAATAATTGGACTATTTTTGAACAGTTAAATCAAGAGATTAAGATAATTGAACTATTTTTGAACACTTTAATCAAGAAATTAAGATAATTGAACTATTTTTGAACAGTTAAATCAAGAAATTAAGATAATTGAACTATTTTTGAACACTTTAATCAAGAAATTAAGATAATTGAACTATTTTTGAACAGTTAAATCAAGAAATTAAGATAATTGGACAATTTTTGAACACTTTAATCAAGAAATTAAGATAATTGAACTATTTTTGAACAGTTAAATCAAGAAATTAAGATAATTGAACTATTTTTGAACAGTTAAATCAAGAAATTAAGATAATTGGACAATTTTTGAACACTTTAATCAAGAAATTAAGATAATTGAACTATTTTTGAACAGTTAAATCAAGAAATTAAGATAATTGAACTATTTTTGAACAGTTAAATCAAGAAATTAAGATAATTGGACAATTTTTGAACACTTTAATCAAGAAATTAAGATAATTGAACTATTTTTGAACAGTTAAATCAAGAAATTAAGATAATTGAACAATTTTTGAACACTTTAATCAAGAAATTAAGATAATTGAACTATTTTTGAACAGTTAAATCAAGAAATTAAAATAATTGGACAATTTTTGAACAGTTCAATCAAGAAATTAAAATAATTGGACAATTTTTGAACAGTTCAATCAAGAAATTAAGATAATTGAACTATTTTTGAACACTTTAATCAAGAAATTAAGATAATTGAACTATTTTTGAACACTTTAATCAAGAAATTAAGATAATTGAACTATTTTTGAACAGTTCAATCAAGAAATTAAAATAATTGGACAATTTTTGAACAGTTCAATCAAGAAATTAAAATAATTGGACTATTTTTGAACAGTTAAATCAAGAGATTAAGATAATTGAACTATTTTTGAACACTTTAATCAAGAAATTAAGATAATTGAACTATTTTTGAACAGTTTAATCAAGAAATTAAGATAATTGGACAATTATAAAACAGTTCAAACAAGAGATTAAGAAAATTGGACTGTTTTTGAACAGTTTAATCAAGAAATTAATGCAATTGAACATAAATTTTTGAACATTTTAATCAAGAAATTAAGATAATTGAACTATTTTTGAACAGTTAAATCAAGAAATTAAGATAATTGAACTATTTTTGAACACTTTAATCAAGAAATTAAGATAATTGAACTATTTTTGAACAGTTAAATCAAGAAATTAAGATAATTGGACAATTTTTGAACACTTTAATCAAGAAATTAAGATAATTGAACTATTTTTGAACAGTTAAATCAAGAAATTAAGATAATTGAACTATTTTTGAACACTTTAATCAAGAAATTAAGATAATTGAACTATTTTTGAACAGTTAAATCAAGAAATTAAAATAATTGGACAATTTTTGAACAGTTCAATCAAGAAATTAAAATAATTGGACAATTTTTGAACAGTTCAATCAAGAAATTAAGATAATTGAACTATTTTTGAACACTTTAATCAAGAAATTAAGATAATTGAACTATTTTTGAACACTTTAATCAAGAAATTAAGATAATTGAACTATTTTTGAACAGTTCAATCAAGAAATTAAAATAATTGGACAATTTTTGAACAGTTCAATCAAGAAATTAAAATAATTGGACTATTTTTGAACAGTTAAATCAAGAGATTAAGATAATTGAACTATTTTTGAACACTTTAATCAAGAAATTAAGATAATTGAACTATTTTTGAACAGTTAAATCAAGAAATTAAGATAATTGAACTATTTTTAAATAATCCAATCAAGAAATTAAGATAATTGGACTGTATTTCAACAGTTTGAACAAGGAATTAAGATAATTGAAGTAAAACATTTGGAGATTTGAAAGTATTGAGTCTGTCTGTCTGTGTGAAGTCTGCCACGATAGAGGCCACACGTTTAATCCGATTGAGCTAAAATTTGGTATACGGGTTTGGGTTACTAGTCGGAATAATTCATTAGTTTTTGTACATCTGTTTAATGGAAGTGTCAGTATCAAAAAATGACAGATGCAATATGTCACGGAATTTGAATTGCAATATGTCATTTTAAAGCTCCTGAAAATCTCTATTTAGAACAATTAAAATTATTTTTCCAACTGTCACCTGTCAAAAATAAAAAAATGTCAAAATTTGAAAATTTTAACATTAAAAATCTGATTATTCGTGGATACGCGTCGGATAAGTTTTAGAGCGAAATAACCGATTTTTTTTAGATAAATTTTAATATTAAAAATTAATAAAAAAAAATGTTATTAAATTTATAATAAAAAAAAAACTTTTCTAATGAGATTTTTTTTCGAAATTTTATTACAAATAATTGTGGAAAATAAATCGGATGGGTAATCCCAGACTTTATCGGCTTACAAAATAATTTATTTTTTAAATTATTCACAAAATATCCAATTATCTTATTTTTGGTCAAAATTGTTCATAAATTGTCCAATTATTTTAGTTTTTTGGTACTGTTTAAAAATTGTCCAATTATCTTAATTCATTGATTAAAATATTCACAAAATTTCCAATTATCTTAAATTTATATTTAACTGTTCACGAATTATCCAATTGTCCAATAAAGTTAATTTCTTTCTTAATTTTTTTACAAATTGTCCAATTATTTTATGTATTTTTTATAAAATATCACATATTGTTCAATTATCCTAATTTCTTGATTGAAATATTAACAAAAATTTAATTATCTTAGATTTTTAATAAAACTCTTTAAAAATTGTCCAATTATCTTAATTTTCTGTTTCATTTGTCCAATTATTTTAGTTTTTTAATAAAAATATTCAACAATTGTCCAATTATCTTAGATCTTAATTAAAATGTTCACACATTGTCCAACTATTTTAGATTTTCATTAAAATGTTCACAAAATGTCTAATATCTAAGTTTCTTTATAAAAATGTTTTTAAAATGTACAATTATCTTAGTTCTTGTTAAGATTGTTTAAAAATTGTCCAATAACGGGATATGTAAGTTGTAGAACATAAAATTCTCTACACATTTTGTCATTATCGTTTTTTTGAATTATATTATGATTGAACTGGTATTTACACCATTCTAAAGATAAAATAAAACTCTAAATTTAAAATGTATTTTAGTTTCTTAGAATTTAGAATTGTAATTATTATAGTCAAAATTAAGAATTTTTTTGAAATTTTTTGTAATTTCGTTTTATCAATAAGTATAAAATAAATGAAAAAATTAAATAGTACATCCTTATTTCTCGTTTTTTCTCATTTTTTTGTTTTTTTTTTCTATTCCTTTCTTTTCTAATTTTTCTCATTGTTTTCTTATTTCTCAGGTTTTTTCAAATTTTTTCTAATTTCTGTAGTTTTTTTTATTGTTTCTTATTTTTTTTGTTTTTTTCTATTTTTTTTTCTTGTTTTTTTCCTATTCTTTCTCCTTGTTGTGTTTTTTTTCTATTTTTTTCTTTTGTTTTTAGTTTTTTTTCGATTTAGTTTTCAAATTTTGTATTGTTTTTACGATTTTTTTGGTTGTTTTTTGTTTTTTTTTTTTTCGAATTTTTGCCGTTTTTTTTTCAATGTTTTGTTATTTTTCAATTTTTTTTTCGTTTTTTGCAATTATTATTATTTTTTCTGTATTTTTTCAAGTTTTTTTTTTTTAATAAATTTGTTGATTTTTCCGTTTTTTCCGTATTTTAGTAGTTTATTTTTCTTTTTTTCCCAATATTTTCTGATATTTCCAATTTTTCGATTATTCTAATTTGTTCTCGGTTTTTTTTCTCATTTTTCTGTTTTTTGTTTTTTTCTAATTTTCTCTCGTTTTTTCCCGTTTTTTTTCTTGTTTTTTTTTTTCTATTTCTTTCTTTTGTTTTCAGATTTTTCTCATTTTTTTTTATTCCTCTGATTTTTTTCGATTTATTTCATTTCTTTCGGATTTTTTAATGTTTTGTACGTTTTTTTTGGTTTTTTGATATTTTTTCCAAATTTTTGCAGTTTTTATAAATTTTTAGCGTTCTTTTGCCGTTTTTCCTTATTTTTTTGTTGGTATTTTAAAAATTTTTTGATTTTTCTGTTTTTTCCGTACTTTACAATTATTTTTCATTTTTTTGTCAATATTCTCTGATTTTTCCAATATTTCGTGTTTTTTTTTCTTCTTATTTTCTCAAATTTTTTCGATTCTTCTAATTTTTTTCTCTTTTTTTCTCATTTTCCTGTTCATTTTTTTGTTTTTAGTTTATTTTTTCTGATTTGTTTTGATAAAAAATTTGATTTTTTTTTTCGCTTTTTAAACAAATTTTGATCCAGAAAACCTGATTAATGTATTTTGATGTAGAAAAACTAAAATAATCAATTAAACAATTACTTTACTATAAATGTTCGGATTACCTCCTCATTTTTTTTTAATTAAAATGTTCAATTATCTTAATTTCTTGTTTAAAATATTCACAAAATATAAAATTATCTTAAATGTTCACAAAATGTTCAAATATCTTAATATTCAGTTCAAACTGTTCATAAATTGTTCAAATATCAATTTCTTGTTTAATTTGTTCACAAATTGTCCAATTATTTTATTTTTTTGCTCATTTTCTTGGCAAATTGTCCAATTATCTTAGTTCTTGCATAAAATGTTCAAAAATGTCCAATTATCTTAGTTTTTTAAGTAAAATATTCAAATTATCTTTGTTTTTGTTAAAACTGTTCACAAATTGATCAATTATCTTATTTTATTCCTTCACTCGTTCTGAAATTGTCCATTTATCTTATTTTTTACTTAAAATGTTCACAAAATGTCCAATTATTTAAATTTTTAGTTAAAACTGATCATAAATTGTCCAATTATCTTTTTTCTTGATTAAAAAATTCAAAAAATATCAAACTATCTTAGATTTTCTTTAGATCATTCACAAATTGTCCAATTATCTTAATATCTTGATTAAAATGTTCAATTATCTTAGATGTTAATTAATCTGTTCATAAATTGTGTAATTATCTTAATTCCTTGATTAAAATGTACACAAAAGTATAATTATCTTAGATTTTTGATAAAACTGTTCACAAATTATCCAATAAACTTAATTTACTTTTTAAAGTGTTCACAAATTGTCCAATTATCTTCTCTTTTTGTTCAAACTGTTTAAAAAGTGTCCAAATATCTGTTTGGTTTAATTTGTTCACAAATTGTTTACAAATCTCAGTTTCTTGATAAATATGTTCAAATGTCCAATTATCTTAAATTTTTTGCTTAAATTGTTCACAACTGGACCAATTAACTTAAATTCTAGTTTAAAATGTTCACAAATAGCACATTATCTTATTTTTTTCTTAGTATGTTTACAAAATGACCAATTATCTTAATATTTATAGTCATAAATAGTCCAATTATTCTAATTTTTGGTCAACATGTTCAAAAATTATCCAATTATCTTAGTTTTTGCTTTAAATGTTCTCAAAATGTCCAATTATCTTAGACTTATTTTAAATTGTTCACAAATTGACAACTTATCTTAGTTTTTTATTAAATCTGTTTAAAAATTATCCAACCAACTTAATTTTTTGCTGTTCACAAATTCTCCAACTATCTTAATTTGTTCAATTAGAATGTTCAATAATTGTTCAATTATCTTACTTTTTTGATTAAAATTTTCATAAATGTTCAATTTGTTTTGGTTTCTTGTTAAAACTGTTCACAAGATGATCAATTATCTTATTTTCTTGCTTCAATCGTTTTCAAATTGTTCAATTATCTTAGATTTTTCATAAAATGTACACAAAATGTTCAATTATCTAAATTTTTCGTTCAAACTGTTCATAAATTCTTCAAATTTTAGATTTATTTTTAATTTGTTCAAAAATAGTCCAATTATCTTAATTTCAGGATTAAATGTTCAAAAATAGTCCAATTATATTAATTTCTGACCTGAACTGTTTAATAACAGTTCAATTATCTTAATATAGCGATTAAACTGTCCAAAAATAGTCCAATTATCTTAATTTCAGGATTAAAATGTCCAAAAATAGTCCAATTATCTAAATATAGCGATTAAACTGTCCAAAAATAGTCCAATTATCTTAATTTCAGGATTAAATGTTCAAAAATAGTCCAATTATCTTAATTTCTCACCTGAACTGTTTAATAATAGTCCAATTATCTTAATATAGCGATTAAACTATCCACAAATAGTCCAATTATCTTAATTTCAGGATTAAAATGTCCAAAAATAGTCCAATTATCTTAATTTCTTATTTGAAATGTTTAAAAATGGTCAAATTATCTTAATTTCAAGATTAAATGTTCAAAAATAGTCCAATTATCTTAATTTCTCACCTGAACTGTTTAATAATAGTCCAATTATCTTAATATAGCGATTAAACTGTCCAAAAATAGTCCAATTATCTTAATTTCAGGATTAAAGTGTTCAAAAATAGTCCAATTATCTTAATTTCAGGATTAAAATGTCCTAAAATAGTCCAATTATCTTAATTTCTTATTTGAACTGTTTAAAAATGGTCAAATTATCTTAATTTTTTGCTTAAAGTGTTCAAAAATAGTCCAATTATCTTAATTTCACACCTGAACTGTTTAATAATAGTCCAATTATCTTAATATAGCGATTAAACTGTCCAAAAATAGTCCAATTATCTTAATTTCAGGATTAAAATGTCCAAAAATAGTCCAATTATCTTAATTTTTGTTTAAAATGTTCACAAAATGTCCAATTATCAAAATTTTTAGTTCAAATTGTTCATAAATTGTTCAAATATCAATTTCTTATTTAATTTGTTCACAAATTGTCCAATTATCTTATTTTCTTGCTTAATTTCTTTACAAATTGTCCAATTAACTTAATTTTTGTTTAAAATGTTCACAAAATGTCCAATTATCAAAATTTTTAGTTCAAATTGTTCATAAATTGTTCAAATATCAATTTCTTATTTAATTTGTTCACAAATTGTCCAATTATTTTAGTTCTTGCATAAAATGTTTAAAAATGGTCAAATTATCTTAATTTTTTGCTTAAAGTGTTCAAAAATAGTCCAATTATCTTAATTTCACACCTGAACTGTTTAATAATAGTCCAATTATCTTAATATAGCGATTAAACTGTCCAAAAATAGTCCAATTATCTTAATTTCAGGATTAAAATGTCCAAAAATAGTCCAATTATCTTAATTTTTGTTTAAAATGTTCACAAAATGTCCAATTATCAAAATTTTTAGTTCAAATTGTTCATAAATTGTTCAAATATCAATTTCTTATTTAATTTGTTCACAAATTGTCCAATTATCTTATTTTCTTGCTTAATTTCTTTACAAATTGTCCAATTAACTTAATTTTTGTTTAAAATGTTCACAAAATGTCCAATTATCAAAATTTTTAGTTCAAATTGTTCATAAATTGTTCAAATATCAATTTCTTATTTAATTTGTTCACAAATTGTCCAATTATTTTAGTTCTTGCATAAAATGTTCAAAAATGTCCAATTATCTTAATTTCTTGATTGATTTTTTTTAAACCGCTTGTAAATTTTTTTCAACCAAAAATAAAAAAGATAATACAGGGTGAATATAAAATTAATTAAAAATTTAATATCTTCCATTCCTTTCAAAAAAAAAAAAAAAAATCTTTTTATATATTCCAAATATCCAAAACACGAAACACATTTCACGGCCATCCGCGATCCGTCATTCGTCAACTGGAACAACCAAACAAACGACAGTCACGAGACAGAAAAAAACAAAAGAAATACACACACACACAAACTTCCGCCTACTAACCTATAACCGAAACAGTTGAATAACATTAAAAAAAAATAAAAAAAAAAAACGAACAACGCCAACACCTGACACGACGTTTCAACCTTTAGGGGATACTGAAGAGTCATATGGTTAAGCATTGAAATATAATTATTATTATTATTATTATTATTGATTATATAATATTATTAAAATACGTTGATAAATGCACAAGTGCATGTGCATTTTTTTCCGGTATAATTTTATCCCCATATAATTACTAACACGTCATAAAATATTTTTGACCCTCATCACGGCTATCTTGACACTCGTATAATATAAAAAAAAATAAAAGACAAACGAAATATCGGAAGATCGAGCATCTTTCTTTGTCTTTCATGGCATTCCGAGATGTAGCGGCGGCGACTTTTTCTAATTGTTGACTAAGCTCACTTTTCAATCTCACGATTTTGACAGTTGACACATGTCATGTTGCCGGTGATGTTGTTGACTCCGGAGTATTTTACGTGTTACGTAAACGTTGTACCGCTTTGTATATATATATATAATATATGTGCCGGAATTTTTTTTTTTTTTTATTTTTGTTTATTTATTTTTAATAATAGTTTAAGAGTTAATTTTTATTGTAATTTTTTCGTTTCATTTTTCTATTGTAATTTTCATTATGATTTATCTTGCAATTCGACTTGCAATTTCTATGGAAATTTCTCTTGCAATTTCTCTTGCAATACTACTTAAAATTTATTTTGCAATTCTACTTGCAATTTCTCTTGCAATTCTACTTAAAATTTATCTTGCAATTCCACTTGCAATTTCTCTTGCAATTCTACTTGCAATTTCTCTTGCAATTCTACTTAAAATTTATCTTGCAATTCCACTTGCAATTTCTATGGAAATTTCTATTGCAAATTCTCTTGCAATTTCTCTTGCAATTTCTCTTGCAATTGTACTTAAAATTTCTCTTGCAATTCTACTTGCAATTTCTCTTGCAATTCTACTTAAAAATTTATCTTGCAATTCGACTTGCAATTTCTATGGAAATTTCTCTTGCAATTTCTCTTGCAATTCTACTTAAAATTTATTTTGCAATTCTACTTGCAATTTCTCTTGCAATTCTACTTGCAATTTCTCTTGCAATTCTACTTAAAAATTTATCTTGCAATTCTACTTGCAATTTCTATGGAAATTTCTCTTGCAATTTATCTTGCAAATTCTCTTGCAATTTCTCTTGCAATACTACTTAAAATTTATTTTGCAATTCTACTTAAAATTTATCTTGCAATTCCACTTGCAATTTCTCTTGCAATTCTACTTGCAATTTCTCTTGCAATTCTACTTAAAAATTTATCTTGCAATTCTACTTGCAATTTCTATGGAAATTTCTCTTGCAATTTATCTTGCAAATTCTCTTGCAATTTCTCTTGCAATACTACTTAAAATTTATTTTGCAATTCTACTTGCAATTTCTCTTGCAATTCTACTTGCAATTTCTCTTGCAATTCTACTTAAAATTTATCTTGCAATTCCACTTGCAATTTCTCTTGCAATTCTACTTGCAATTTCTCTTGCAATTCTACTTAAAAATTTATCTTGCAATTCTACTTGCAATTTCTATGGAAATTTCTCTTGCAATTTATCTTGCAAATTCTCTTGCAATTTCTCTTGCAATACTACTTAAAATTTATTTTGCAATTCTACTTGCAATTTCTCTTGCAATTCTACTTGCAATTTCTCTTGCAATTCTACTTAAAATTTATCTTGCAATTCCACTTGCAATTTCTCTTGCAATTCTACTTGCAATTTCTCTTGCAATTCTACTTAAAATTTATCTTGCAATTCCACTTGCAATTTCTCTTGCAATTCTACTTGCAATTTCTCTTGCAATTCTACTTAAAATTTATCTTGCAATTCCACTTGCAATTTATCTTGCAATTCGACTTGCAATTTCTATGGAAATTTCTCTTGCAATTTCTCTTGCAATACTACTTAAAATTTATTTTGCAATTCTACTTGCAATTTCTCTTGCAATTCTACTTAAAATTTATCTTGCAATTCCACTTGCAATTTCTCTTGCAATTCTACTTAAAATTTATCTTGCAATTCCACTTGCAATTTCTCTTGCAATTCTACTTGCAATTTCTCTTGCAATTCTACTTAAAATTTATCTTGCAATTCCACTTGCAATTTCTCTTGCAATTCTACTTGCAATTTCTCTTGCAATTCTACTTAAAATTTATCTTGCAATTCCACTTGCAATTTCTATGGAAATTTCTCTTGCAAATTCTCTTGCAATTCTACTTAAAATTTCTCTTGCAATTTTACTTGCAATTTCTCTTGCAATTCTACTTGCAATTTCTCTTGCAATTATACTTGCAATTTCTATGGAAATTTCTCTTGCAAATTCTCTTGCAATTCTACTTAAAATTTCTCTTGCAATTTCTCTTGCAATTCTACTTGCAATTTCTATGGAAATTTCTCTTGCAAATTCTCTTGCAATTTCTCTTGCAATTTTTCTTGCAATTCTACTTAAAATTTCTCTTGCAATTTTACTTGCAATTTCTCTTGCAATTCTACTTGCAATTTCTCTTGCAATTATACTTGCAATTTCTATGGAAATTTCTCTTGCAAATTCTCTTGCAATTTCTCTTGCAATTTCTCTTGCAATTGTACTTGCAATTTCTCTTGCAATTTCTCTTGCAATTCTACTTGCAATTTCTATGGAAATTTCTCTTGCAAATTCTCTTGCAATTTCTCTTGCAATTCTACTTAAAATTTATCTTGCAATTCCACTTGCAATTTATCTTGCAATTTTTCTTGCAATTATACTTAAAATTTATTTTGCAATTCTACTTGCAATTTCTCTTGCAATTGTACTTGCAATTTCTCTTGCAATTTCTCTTGCAATTCTACTTGCAATTTCTATGGAAATTTCTCTTGCAAATTCTCTTGCAATTTCTCTTGCAATTCTACTTAAAATTTATCTTGCAATTATACTTGCAATTTCTATGGAAATTTCTCTTGCAAATTCTCTTGCAATTCTACTTAAAATTTCTCTTGCAATTTTACTTGCAATTTCTCTTGCAATTCTACTTGCAATTTCTCTTGCAATTATACTTGCAATTTCTATGGAAATTTCTCTTGCAAATTCTCTTGCAATTCTACTTAAAATTTCTCTTACAATTTCTCTTGCAATTCTACTTGCAATTTCTATGGAAATTTCTCTTGCAAATTCTCTTGCAATTTCTCTTGCAATTTTTCTTGCAATTCTACTTAAAATTTCTCTTGCAATTTTACTTGCAATTTCTCTTGCAATTCTACTTGCAATTTCTCTTGCAATTATACTTGCAATTTCTATGGAAATTTCTCTTGCAAATTCTCTTGCAATTTCTCTTGCAATTTCTCTTGCAATTATACTTGCAATTTCTATGGAAATTTCTCTTGCAAATTCTCTTGCAATTCTACTTAAAATTTCTCTTGCAATTTTACTTGCAATTTCTCTTGCAATTCTACTTGCAATTTATCTTGCAATTATACTTGCAATTTCTATGGAAATTTCTCTTGCAAATTCTCTTGCAATTCTACTTAAAATTTCTCTTGCAATTTTACTTGCAATTTCTCTTGCAATTCTACTTGCAATTTCTCTTGCAATTATACTTGCAATTTCTATGGAAATTTCTCTTGCAAATTCTCTTGCAATTCTACTTAAAATTTCTCTTGCAATTTCTCTTGCAATTCTACTTGCAATTTCTATGGAAATTTCTCTTGCAAATTCTCTTGCAATTTCTCTTGCAATTTTTCTTGCAATTCTACTTAAAATTTCTCTTGCAATTTTACTTGCAATTTCTCTTGCAATTCTACTTGCAATTTCTCTTGCAATTATACTTGCAATTTCTATGGAAATTTCTCTTGCAAATTCTCTTGCAATTTCTCTTGCAATTTCTCTTGCAATTATACTTGCAATTTCTATGGAAATTTCTCTTGCAAATTCTCTTGCAATTTCTCTTGCAATTTCTCTTGCAATTGTACTTGCAATTTCTCTTGCAATTTCTCTTGCAATTCTACTTGCAATTTCTATGGAAATTTCTCTTGCAAATTCTCTTGCAATTTCTCTTGCAATTTTTCTTGCAATTCTACTTAAAATTTATCTTGCAATTCCACTTGCAATTTCTCTTGCAATTCTACTTGCAATTTCTCTTGCAATTCTACTTAAAATTTATCTTGCAATTCCACTTGCAATTTATCTTGCAATTCGACTTGCAATTTCTATGGAAATTTCTCTTGCAATTTCTCTTGCAATACTACTTAAAATTTATTTTGCAATTCTACTTGCAATTTCTCTTGCAATTCTACTTAAAATTTATCTTGCAATTCCACTTGCAATTTCTCTTGCAATTCTACTTAAAATTTATCTTGCAATTCCACTTGCAATTTCTCTTGCAATTCTACTTGCAATTTCTCTTGCAATTCTACTTAAAATTTATCTTGCAATTCCACTTGCAATTTCTCTTGCAATTCTACTTGCAATTTCTCTTGCAATTCTACTTAAAATTTATCTTGCAATTCCACTTGCAATTTCTATGGAAATTTCTCTTGCAAATTCTCTTGCAATTCTACTTAAAATTTCTCTTGCAATTTTACTTGCAATTTCTCTTGCAATTCTACTTGCAATTTCTCTTGCAATTATACTTGCAATTTCTATGGAAATTTCTCTTGCAAATTCTCTTGCAATTCTACTTAAAATTTCTCTTGCAATTTCTCTTGCAATTCTACTTGCAATTTCTATGGAAATTTCTCTTGCAAATTCTCTTGCAATTTCTCTTGCAATTTTTCTTGCAATTCTACTTAAAATTTCTCTTGCAATTTTACTTGCAATTTCTCTTGCAATTCTACTTGCAATTTCTCTTGCAATTATACTTGCAATTTCTATGGAAATTTCTCTTGCAAATTCTCTTGCAATTTCTCTTGCAATTTCTCTTGCAATTGTACTTGCAATTTCTCTTGCAATTTCTCTTGCAATTCTACTTGCAATTTCTATGGAAATTTCTCTTGCAAATTCTCTTGCAATTTCTCTTGCAATTCTACTTAAAATTTATCTTGCAATTCCACTTGCAATTTATCTTGCAATTTTTCTTGCAATTATACTTAAAATTTATTTTGCAATTCTACTTGCAATTTCTCTTGCAATTGTACTTGCAATTTCTCTTGCAATTTCTCTTGCAATTCTACTTGCAATTTCTATGGAAATTTCTCTTGCAATTTCTCTTGCAATTCTACTTAAAATTTATCTTGCAATTATACTTGCAATTTCTATGGAAATTTCTCTTGCAAATTCTCTTGCAATTCTACTTAAAATTTCTCTTGCAATTTTACTTGCAATTTCTCTTGCAATTCTACTTGCAATTTCTCTTGCAATTATACTTGCAATTTCTATGGAAATTTCTCTTGCAAATTCTCTTGCAATTCTACTTAAAATTTCTCTTACAATTTCTCTTGCAATTCTACTTGCAATTTCTATGGAAATTTCTCTTGCAAATTCTCTTGCAATTTCTCTTGCAATTCTACTTAAAATTTCTCTTGCAATTTTACTTGCAATTTCTATGGAAATTTCTCTTGCAATTTCTCTTGCAATTTTTCTTGCAATTCTACTTAAAATTTCTCTTGCAATTTTACTTGCAATTTCTCTTGCAATTCTACTTGCAATTTCTCTTGCAATTATACTTGCAATTTCTATGGAAATTTCTCTTGCAAATTCTCTTGCAATTCTACTTGCAATTTCTATGGAAATTTCTCTTACAATTTCTCTTGCAATTCTACTTGCAATTTCTATGGAAATTTCTCTTGCAATTCTACTTGCAATTTCTCTTGCAATTATACTTGCAATTTCTATGGAAATTTCTCTTGCAAATTCTCTTGCAATTCTACTTGCAATTTCTATGGAAATTTCTCTTACAATTTCTCTTGCAATTCTACTTGCAATTTCTATGGAAATTTCTCTTGCAATTTCTCTTGCAATTTTTCTTGCAATTCTACTTAAAATTTCTCTTGCAATTTTACTTGCAATTTCTCTTGCAATTCTACTTGCAATTTCTCTTGCAATTATACTTGCAATTTCTATGGAAATTTCTCTTGCAAATTCTCTTGCAATTTCTCTTGCAATTTCTCTTGCAATTGTACTTGCAATTTCTCTTGCAATTTCTCTTGCAATTCTACTTGCAATTTCTATGGAAATTTCTCTTGCAAATTCTCTTGCAATTTCTCTTGCAATTCTACTTAAAATTTATCTTGCAATTCCACTTGCAATTTATCTTGCAATTTTTCTTGCAATTATACTTAAAATTTATTTTGCAATTCTACTTGCAATTTCTCTTGCAATTGTACTTGCAATTTCTCTTGCAATTTCTCTTGCAATTCTACTTGCAATTTCTATGGAAATTTCTCTTGCAAATTCTCTTGCAATTTCTCTTGCAATTCTACTTAAAATTTATCTTGCAATTATACTTGCAATTTCTATGGAAATTTCTCTTGCAAATTCTCTTGCAATTCTACTTAAAATTTCTCTTGCAATTTTACTTGCAATTTCTCTTGCAATTCTACTTGCAATTTCTCTTGCAATTATACTTGCAATTTCTATGGAAATTTCTCTTGCAAATTCTCTTGCAATTCTACTTAAAATTTCTCTTACAATTTCTCTTGCAATTCTACTTGCAATTTCTATGGAAATTTATCTTGCAATTCCACTTGCAATTTATCTTGCAATTTCTCTTGCAATTGTACTTAAAATTTCTCTTGCAATTCTACTTGCAATTTCTATGGAAATTTCTCTTGCAAATTCTCTTGCAATTTCTCTTGCAATTTCTCTTGCAATTCTACTTAAAATTTATCTTGCAATTATACTTGCAATTTCTATGGAAATTTCTCTTGCAAATTCTCTTGCAATTCTACTTAAAATTTCTCTTGCAATTTTACTTGCAATTTCTCTTGCAATTCTACTTGCAATTTCTCTTGCAATTATACTTGCAATTTCTATGGAAATTTCTCTTGCAAATTCTCTTGCAATTCTACTTAAAATTTCTCTTGCAATTTCTCTTGCAATTCTACTTGCAATTTCTATGGAAATTTCTCTTGCAAATTCTCTTGCAATTTCTCTTGCAATTTTTCTTGCAATTCTACTTAAAATTTCTCTTGCAATTTTACTTGCAATTTCTCTTGCAATTCTACTTGCAATTTCTCTTGCAATTATACTTGCAATTTCTATGGAAATTTCTCTTGCAAATTCTCTTGCAATTTCTCTTGCAATTTCTCTTGCAATTATACTTGCAATTTCTATGGAAATTTCTCTTGCAAATTCTCTTGCAATTCTACTTAAAATTTCTCTTGCAATTTTACTTGCAATTTCTCTTGCAATTCTACTTGCAATTTATCTTGCAATTATACTTGCAATTTCTATGGAAATTTCTCTTGCAAATTCTCTTGCAATTCTACTTAAAATTTCTCTTGCAATTTTACTTGCAATTTCTCTTGCAATTCTACTTGCAATTTCTCTTGCAATTATACTTGCAATTTCTATGGAAATTTCTCTTGCAAATTCTCTTGCAATTCTACTTAAAATTTCTCTTGCAATTTCTCTTGCAATTCTACTTGCAATTTCTATGGAAATTTCTCTTGCAAATTCTCTTGCAATTTCTCTTGCAATTTTTCTTGCAATTCTACTTAAAATTTCTCTTGCAATTTTACTTGCAATTTCTCTTGCAATTCTACTTGCAATTTCTCTTGCAATTATACTTGCAATTTCTATGGAAATTTCTCTTGCAAATTCTCTTGCAATTTCTCTTGCAATTTCTCTTGCAATTATACTTGCAATTTCTATGGAAATTTCTCTTGCAAATTCTCTTGCAATTTCTCTTGCAATTTCTCTTGCAATTGTACTTGCAATTTCTCTTGCAATTTCTCTTGCAATTCTACTTGCAATTTCTATGGAAATTTCTCTTGCAAATTCTCTTGCAATTCTACTTAAAATTTCTCTTGCAATTTTACTTGCAATTTCTCTTGCAATTCTACTTGCAATTTCTCTTGCAATTCTACTTGCAATTTCTCTTGCAATTATACTTGCAATTTCTATGGAAATTTCTATTGCAAATTCTCTTGCAATTTCTCTTGCAATTTCTCTTGCAATTGTACTTAAAATTTCTCTTGCAATTCTACTTGCAATTTCTCTTGCAATTATACTTGCAATTTCTATGGAATTTTCTCTTGCAAATTCTCTTGCAATTTCTCTTGCAATTTTTCTTGCAATTCTACTTAAAATTTATTTTGCAATTCTACTTGCAATTTATCTTGCAATTCTACTTGCAATTTCTCTTGCAATTCCACTTGCAATTTCTCTTGCAATTCTACTTGCAATTTCTCTTGCAATTCTACTTAAAATTTATCTTGCAATTCCACTTGCAATTTCTCTTGCAATTCTACTTGCAATTTCTCTTGCAATTCTACTTAAAATTTATCTTGCAATTCCACTTGCAATTTATCTTGCAATTTTTCTTGCAATTCTACTTAAAATTTATTTTGCAATTCTACTTGCAATTTCTCTTGCAATTGTACTTGCAATTTCTCTTGCAATTTCTCTTGCAATTTCTCTTGCAATTCTACTTAAAATTTATCTTGCAATTATACTTGCAATTTCTCTTGCAATTATACTTGCAATTTCTATGGAAATTTCTCTTGCAAATTCTCTTGCAATTCTACTTAAAATTTCTCTTGCAATTTCTCTTGCAATTCTACTTGCAATTTCTATGGAAATTTCTCTTGCAAATTCTCTTGCAATTTCTCTTGCAATTTTTCTTGCAATTCTACTTAAAATTTCTCTTGCAATTTTACTTGCAATTTCTCTTGCAATTCTACTTGCAATTTCTCTTGCAATTATACTTGCAATTTCTATGGAAATTTCTCTTGCAAATTCTCTTGCAATTTCTCTTGCAATTCTACTTAAAATTTATCTTGCAATTATACTTGCAATTTCTATGGAAATTTCTCTTGCAAATTCTCTTGCAATTCTACTTAAAATTTCTCTTGCAATTTTACTTGCAATTTCTCTTGCAATTCTACTTGCAATTTCTCTTGCAATTATACTTGCAATTTCTATGGAAATTTCTCTTGCAAATTCTCTTGCAATTCTACTTAAAATTTCTCTTGCAATTTCTCTTGCAATTCTACTTGCAATTTCTATGGATATTTCTCTTGCAAATTCTCTTGCAATTTCTCTTGCAATTTTTCTTGCAATTCTACTTAAAATTTCTCTTGCAATTTTACTTGCAATTTCTCTTGCAATTCTACTTGCAATTTCTCTTGCAATTATACTTGCAATTTCTATGGAAATTTCTCTTGCAAATTCTCTTGCAATTTCTCTTGCAATTTCTCTTGCAATTTCTCTTGCAATTGTACTTGCAATTTCTCTTGCAATTTCTCTTGCAATTCTACTTGCAATTTCTATGGAAATTTCTCTTGCAAATTCTCTTGCAATTTCTCTTGCAATTTTTCTTGCAATTCTACTTAAAATTTATCTTGCAATTATACTTGCAATTTCTATGGAAATTTCTCTTGCAAATTCTCTTGCAATTCTACTTAAAATTTCTCTTGCAATTTTACTTGCAATTTCTCTTGCAATTCTACTTGCAATTTCTCTTGCAATTCTACTTGCAATTTCTCTTGCAATTATACTTGCAATTTCTCTTGCAATTCTACTTGCAATTTCTCTTGCAATTATACTTGCAATTTCTATGGAAATTTCTATTGCAAATTCTCTTGCAATTTCTCTTGCAATTTCTCTTGCAATTGTACTTAAAATTTCTCTTGCAATTCTACTTGCAATTTCTATGGAAATTTCTCTTGCAAATTCTCTTGCAATTTCTCTTGCAATTTTTCTTGCAATTCTACTTAAAATTTATCTTGCAATTATACTTGCAATTTCTATGGAAATTTCTCTTGCAAATTCTCTTGCAATTCTACTTAAAATTTCTCTTGCAATTTTACTTGCAATTTCTCTTGCAATTCTACTTGCAATTTCTCTTGCAATTCTACTTGCAATTTCTCTTGCAATTATACTTGCAATTTCTCTTGCAATTCTACTTGCAATTTCTCTTGCAATTATACTTGCAATTTCTATGGAAATTTCTATTGCAAATTCTCTTGCAATTTCTCTTGCAATTTCTCTTGCAATTCTACTTGCAATTTCTCTTGCAATTTCTCTTGCAATTTCTCTTGCAATTCTACTTGAAATTTCTATGGAAATTTCTCTTGCAAATTCTCTTGCAATTCTACTTAAAATTTCTCTTGCAATTTTACTTGCAATTTCTCTTGCAATTCTACTTGCAATTTCTCTTGCAATTATACTTGCAATTTCTATGGAAATTTCTCTTGCAAATTCTCTTGCAATTCTACTTAAAATTTCTCTTGCAATTTCTCTTGCAATTCTACTTGCAATTTCTATGGAAATTTCTCTTGCAAATTCTCTTGCAATTTCTCTTGCAATTTTTCTTGCAATTCTACTTAAAATTTCTCTTGCAATTTTACTTGCAATTTCTCTTGCAATTCTACTTGCAATTTCTCTTGCAATTATACTTGCAATTTCTATGGAAATTTCTCTTGCAAATTCTCTTGCAATTTCTCTTGCAATTTCTCTTGCAATTGTACTTGCAATTTCTCTTGCAATTTCTCTTGCAATTCTACTTGCAATTTCTATGGAAATTTCTCTTGCAAATTCTCTTGCAATTTCTCTTGCAATTTTTCTTGCAATTCTACTTAAAATTTATCTTGCAATTATACTTGCAATTTCTATGGAAATTTCTCTTGCAAATTCTCTTGCAATTCTACTTAAAATTTCTCTTGCAATTTTACTTGCAATTTCTCTTGCAATTCTACTTGCAATTTCTCTTGCAATTCTACTTGCAATTTCTCTTGCAATTATACTTGCAATTTCTCTTGCAATTCTACTTGCAATTTCTCTTGCAATTATACTTGCAATTTCTATGGAAATTTCTATTGCAAATTCTCTTGCAATTTCTCTTGCAATTTCTCTTGCAATTGTACTTAAAATTTCTCTTGCAATTCTACTTGCAATTTCTATGGAAATTTCTCTTGCAAATTCTCTTGCAATTTCTCTTGCAATTTTTCTTGCAATTCTACTTAAAATTTATCTTGCAATTATACTTGCAATTTCTATGGAAATTTCTCTTGCAAATTCTCTTGCAATTCTACTTAAAATTTCTCTTGCAATTTTACTTGCAATTTCTCTTGCAATTCTACTTGCAATTTCTCTTGCAATTCTACTTGCAATTTCTCTTGCAATTATACTTGCAATTTCTCTTGCAATTCTACTTGCAATTTCTCTTGCAATTATACTTGCAATTTCTATGGAAATTTCTCTTGCAAATTCTCTTGCAATTCTACTTAAAATTTCTCTTGCAATTTTACTTGCAATTTCTCTTGCAATTCTACTTGCAATTTCTCTTGCAATTCTACTTGCAATTTCTCTTGCAATTATACTTGCAATTTCTCTTGCAATTCTACTTGCAATTTCTCTTGCAATTTTACTTGCAATTTCTCTTGCAATTTCTCTTGCAATTTCTCTTGCAATTCTACTTGAAATTTCTATGGAAATTTCTCTTGCAATTTCTCTTGCAATTTTTCTTGCAATTCTACTTAAAATTTATCTTGCAATTCTACTTACAATTTCTATGGAAATTTCTCTTGCAAATTCTCATGCAATTTCTCTTGCAATTTATCTTACAATTTGTCTTATAATTCTACTTGCAATTTTTCTTGCAATTTTTCTTGCAATTCTACTTAAAATTTATCTTGCAATTCTACTTACAATTTCTATGGAAATTTCTCTTGCAAATTCTCATGCAATTTCTCTTGCAATTTATCTTACAATTTGTCTTATAATTCTACTTGCAATTTTTCTTGCAATTTTTCTTGCAATTCTACTTAAAATTTATCTTGCAATTCTACTTACAATTTCTATGGAAATTTCTCTTGCAAATTCTCATGCAATTTCTCTTGCAATTTATCTTACAATTTGTCTTATAATTCTACTTGCAATTTTTCTTGCAATTTTTCTTGCAATTCTACTTAAAATTTATCTTGCAATTCTACTTACAATTTCTATGGAAATTTCTCTTGCAAATTCTCATGCAATTTCTCTTGCAATTTATCTCACAATTTGTCTTATAATTCTACTTGCAATTTCTCTTGCAATTTCTCTTGCCATTCCACTTGCAAATTCTCTTGTAATTCAATTTGCAATTTCTCTTGCAATTTCTGTTGCAATTTGTATTGTATTTCTGTTATTTATTTTGCAATTTATCTTACAATTTATTTTCCAATTTCTCTTGCAATTTCTATTGCAATTTCTCTTGCAATTCCTCTTATAATTTTTATTGTAATTTCTCTTATATTTTTATCAGTTCTTTTTCAATTCCAATTGCAATTCTACTTTCAATTTCTCTTGGAATTCTACTTGCAATTTCTCTTGCAATTATTCTTACAATTTCTCTTGCAATTCCTCTTATAATCTCTCTTGCAAACCTTTTTGCAATCTCTCTTGCAATCGCAATTGTATTTCCACCAGTTCTTTTGCAATTCTTCTTGCAATTTCTATTGCAATTTATATAGCAATTCTATTGTAATTTTTATTGCAATCCCTATTGCAATTTCTCTTTTATTCACTTTGCAATTCCTCTGTCAATCTTGCTTGCAATTTCTCTTGCAATTTACCTTGCAATATCTATTGTATTTCTGTTATTCCTTTTGCAATTTTATTATAAGTTTTATTGCAATTCATCTTGTAATTTCTCTTACAATTTGTCTTTTATACATTTTGCAATTCCTCTTGCAATTCTTCTTGCAATTTCTTTTGTAATTGTATTTATGTTATTTCTTTTGAAATTCCTCTTGCAATTTCTCTTGCGATTTCAATTGTAATTTATCATGCAATTTATCTTGCAATTCCTGTTATAATTTCTATTGTATTTCTATTAGTTTTTTTTGCAATTCCTCTAACAACTCCTCTTGCGATTTCTGTATCTCGCAATTTCTATTGTAATTTCTATTAATTTTCTTGCAATTCCTCTTGCAATTCCACTTGCAATTTCTATTGCAATTCCTCTTGTAATTCGTCTTTTAATTTCTACTGTAATTTCTATTTGTCTTATATTTTTATTATTTCTTTTACAATTGTTTTTGCAATTCCTCTTACAATTTCACTTGCAATTTTTATTGTAATTTTTTTAGCAATTCCTCTTTTAATTACTATTGTATTTCTATTAATTTTCTTGCAATTCCTCTTGCAATTATTCTTGCAATTTCTATTGCAATTTATAAGCCAATTTGTATTGTAAATTTTATTGTACTTTCCCTTGCAATTCCTTTTGCAATTTCCCATGCAATTTGTCTTGCAATATCTATTGTATTTTCGTTATTTCTTTTGCAATTTCTCTTGTAATTTTTATTGTAATTTATCTTGTAATTCCTCTTGCAATTTCTCTACCAATATCTATTGCAATTTATTTTGCAATTTGTCTTTCAACGTATCTTTTAATTTTTATTGTAATTTTCACTGTAATTTCTCTTGTAATTTCTTTTATAATTTCTCTTATAATTTCTTTTGTAATTTCTCTTGAAATTTCTATTGTAATTTTTTTAGTAATTTGTCTTGTAATTTCTTTTGTAATTTCTTTTGTAATTTCTTTTGTAATTTCTTTTGTAATTTTTTTTGTAATTTCTCTTGTGATTTCTTTTATAATTTCTCTTATAATTTCTTTTGTAATTTCTCTTGAAATTTCTATTGTAATTTTTTTAGTTTTCTTTTGTAATTTCTTTTGTAATTTCTTTTGTAATTGCTTTTGTAATTTCTTTTGTAATTTCTTTTGTAATTTCTTTTGTAATTTCTTTTGTAATTTCTTTTGTAATTTTTTTTTGTAATTTATTTTGTAATTTCTTTTATAATTTATTTTGTAATTTCTTTTATAATTTCTATTGTACTTTCTCACCAAGAACAACACGACTTAAAGTACAACAATTATTATAAAACTACCAAAATCGAGGCTTATACAAGAAAGGGACGCACACTTTCGTATCTATACCGGCACGTAATAAAAAACCTGCAGGTAAAAAAACGTTTCGAAAAGTTTGTAATATTTTGATATATATAAATATATATAAAATAAGGAGTTGGTGGATTGTTTGACCTGCGCACATCTCAGATTACGAGTACCGATAAAAAGGAACGGAACGCGACGTGTCTTGACACGAATATCGGTTCTCTAATCGCGTATCCATCGCAGCACTCCGGTGCAAGAATTAATGGAAGGATTCGATCATGATACCTCATTCTATCTATCTCTATCTCTATCTCTTTCTCTTTATTTATTTCATTCTTTCTCTTGTATGTAAGATGCAGTGACGGGTTGATGAGGTTTTCGGTATACATTTTTACAATTATTTTTATTGCAATTCGTTTTATAGTAAAAAAGAATATTTTATATTTAAAATATTTTAGTATTTTTTTCTTCGCTTTGTTCTTTCTTTATTTTGTACTCTTTTCCTTCCGTTTTATTCCCATTTCTTCCCATTTTTTCCCATTTTTTCCCATTTTTTCCCATTTTTTCCCATTTTTTCCCATTTATTCCTATTCATTTCCAATTTCTTCCTTTTTATTTCCCTTTCTTCCCTTTTCCTCCCATTTCTTCCCATTTCTTCCCCTTTCTTCCCCTTTCCCCAATTTCTTTCCCTTTCTTCCCATTTCTTCCCATTTCTTTCCATTTCTTCCCATTTCTTCCCATTTCTATCCATTGCTTAACATTTCTTCTCATTTCTTTCCCTTTCATTCAGTTTCTTCCCTTTTCTTCCCCCTTTCTTCCCCTTTCTTCCCCTTTCTTGCCCTTTCTTGCCCTTTCTACCCCCTTTTTCCAGTTACTTCCCTTTTCTTCCTATTTTTTCCCCTTTCATCTAATTTCTTCCCATTTCTTCCCATTTCTTCCCATTTCTTCCCATTTATTCCCATTTCTTCCCATTTCTTCCCATTTCTTTCCATTTCTTCCCATTTATTCCCATTTCTTCCCATTTCTATCCATTGCTTAACATTTCTTGTCATTTCTTTCCCTTTCATTCAGTTTCTTCCCTTTTCTTCCCCCTTTCTTCCCCTTTCTTCCCTTTTTTCCCCTTTCTTGCCCTTTCTACCCCCTTTTTCCAGTTACTTCCCTTTTCTTCCTATTTTTTCTCCTTTCATCTAATTTCTTCCCATTTCTTTCCATTTCTTCCCATTTCTTCCCATTTCTTCCCATTTCTTCCCATTTCTTCCCATTTCTACCCTTTCCTTCCCAATTCTTCTCATTTCTTCCCCTTTCATCCAGTTTCTTCCCTTTTCTTCCCCTTTCTTCCCCTTTCTTCCCCTTTCTTCCCATTTCTTCCCCTTTCTTCCCCTTTCTTCCCTTTTCTTCCTCTTTCTTCCCCTTTCTTCCCATTTTTTCCCATTTCTTCCTTTTCTTGCCCTTTCTACCCCCTTTTTCCAGTTACTTCCCCTTTCTTCCTATTTTTTCCCCTTTCATCTAATTTCTTCCCTTTTCTTCCCATTTCGTCACCTTTCTTCCGTTTTATACCCCTGTCTTCCTCTTTCTTTATTTCCTCCGTTCTTCCTTTCTTCCTTTCTTCCTTTCTTCCTTTCTTCCTTTCTTCCTTTCTTCCATTCTTCCATTCTTCCTTTCTTCCTTTCTTCCTTTCTTCCTTTCTTCCTTTCTTCCTTTCTTCCTTTCTTCCTTTCTTCCTTTCTTCCTTTCTTCCTTTCCTTCCAAAAAATTGTAATAGGTGAAAAATTGTAATGGACAAAAATTTGTAATTTACAAAAAATTGTAATAGACAAAAAGTTGAAATGGTTGAAAAATTGTAATTGACAGAAAATTGTAACGGACAAAAAATTGTAATGGGTGAAAAATTGTCACTGGAAAAAAATTGAAATTGACCCAAAATTGTAATGGAGAAAAACTTGTATAGGGCAAAAAATTGTAATGGACAAAAAATTGTAATGGAGAAAAAATTGTAGAGGGCAAAAAATTGTAACTGGAAAAATATTGTAGTTGACAAAAAATTGTAATAAGTGAAAAATTGTTAATGGCAAAAAATTGTAATGGGGAAAAAATTGTAATTGAAAAAAAATTGTAATAAGTAAAGAATTGTTAAAAGCAAAAAATTGTAACTTTAAAAAAATTGCAATTGACAAAAAATTGTAATTGGAAAAAAATTGTAATTGACAAAAAATTGTAATTAGTGAAAAATTGTTAATAGCAAAAAGTAGGCAAAAAATTGTAATGAGTAAAAAATTGTAATGGACAAAAAATTATAATGGAGGAAAAATTGTAATGAGTAAAAAATTGTAATGGACAAAAAATTATAATGGAGGAAAAATTGTAATGAGTAAAAAATTGTAATGGGCAAAAAATTTTAATGGGAAAAAATTGTAATGGGTGAAAAAATGTATCTGGCAAAAAATTGCACTAAACATAAAATTATAATCCTATAACACAAATATTTTTGTGGATTATTATATTGTAAAAAATATTATTTATATTTTTAATTGAATTTTTAATTTTGAGATTTAATTAACCATCACAAACGTCATTAATTTTTTTTTTTTTAAATTAACATACGTACATATCGTTTTAATTTATACAAGAACGTTACAACATGTAGGTAACATTATCTAGTCGGCTATTGTCATTAATGTCGTTAAGTTAAATTGGACATGATTTAATATGGCTCGTTAGGTATGTGGAAATTTTTTTTTTTTTAGTTCTTCGTTATGCTAATCAAGTTGCTGTTGCTAAATTAAAAATTCATATGTAGAATTTGTATTGTTAAAAAAAAAATCCAACTGATTTAAATCTGGAAATCTAGTAAACCGAATATAAAATCTAATGGACTTAAGTTTGGACAATTTGAAGGCTATTTAAATTTAATAAAAAAATCCAAGTGATTTAAATCTGGAAATCTAGTAAACCGAATATAAAATCTAATGGACTTAAGTTTGGACAATTTGAAGGCTATTTAAATTTAATGAAAAAAAATCCAAGTGATTTAAATCTGTAAATCTAGTAAACCGAATATAAAATCTAATGGACTTAAGTTTGGACAATTTGAAGGCTATTTAAATTTAATGAAAAAAAATCCAAGTGATTTAAATCTGGAAATCTAGTAAACCGAATATAAAATCTAATGGACTTAAGTTTGGACAATTTGAAGGCTATTTAAATTTAATAAAAAAAATCCAAGTGATTTAAATCTGGAAATCTAGTAAACCGAATATAAAATCTAATGGACTTAAGTTTGGACAATTTGAAGGCTATTTAAATTTAATGAAAAAAAATCCAAGTGATTTAAATCTGTAAATCTAGTAAACCGAATATAAAATCTAATGGACTTAAGTTTGGACAATTTGAAGGCTATTTAAATTTAATGAAAAAAAATCCAAGTGATTTAAATCTGGAAATCTAGTAAACCGAATATAAAATCTAATGGACTTAAGTTTGGACAATTTGAAGGCTATTTAAATTTAATGAAAAAAAATCCAAGTGATTTAAATCTGGAAATCTAGTAAACCGAATATAAAATCTAATGGACTTAAGTTTGGACAATTTGAAGGCTATTTAAATTTAATGAAAAAAAATCCAAGTGATTTAAATCTGGAAATCTAGTAAACCGAATATAAAATCTAATGGACTTAAGTTTGGACAATTTGAAGGCTATTTAAATTTAATGAAAAAAAATCCAAGTGATTTAAATCTGGAAATCTAGTAAACCGAATATAAAATCTAATGGACTTAAGTTTGGACAATTTGAAGGCTATTTAAATTTAATGAAAAAAAATCCAAGTGATTTAAATCTGGAAATCTAGTAAACCGAATATAAAATCTAATGGACTTAAGTTTGGACAATTTGAAGGCTATTTAAATTTAATGAAAAAAAATCCAAGTGATTTAAATCTGGAAATCTAGTAAACCGAATATAAAATCTAATGGACTTAAGTTTGGACAATTTGAAGGCTATTTAAATTTAATAAAAAAAATCCAAGTGATTTAAATCTGGAAATCTAGTAAACCGAATATAAAATCTAATGGACTTAAGTTTGGACAATTTGAAGGCTATTTAAATTTAATGAAAAAAAATCCAAGTGATTTAAATCTGGAAATCTAGTAAACCGAATATAAAATCTAATGGACTTAAGTTTGGACAATTTGAAGGCTATTTAAATTTAATGAAAAAAAATCCAAGTGATTTAAATCTGGAAATCTAGTAAACCGAATATAAAATCTAATGGACTTAAGTTTGGATAATTTGAAGGCTATTTAAATTTAATGAAAAAAAATCCAAGTGATTTAAATCTGGAAATCTAGTAAACCGAATATAAAATCTAATGGACTTAAGTTTGGACAATTTGAAGGCTATTTAAATTTAATGAAAAAAAATCCAAGTGATTTAAATCTGGAAATCTAGTAAACCGAATATAAAATCTAATGGACTTAAGTTTGGACAATTTGAAGGCTATTTAAATTTAATGAAAAAAAATCCAAGTGATTTAAATCTGGAAATCTAGTAAACCGAATATAAAATCTAATGGACTTAAGTTTGGACAATTTGAAGGCTATTTAAATTTAATAAAAAAAATCCAACTGATTTAAATCTGGAAATCTAGTAAACCGAATATAAAATCTAATGGACTTAAGTTTGGACAATTTGAAGGCTATTTAAATTTAATAAAAAAAATCCAAGTGATTTAAATCTGGAAATCTAGTAAACCGAATATAAAATCTAATGGACTTAAGTTTGGACAATTTGAAGGCTATTTAAATTTAATGAAAAAAAATCCAAGTGATTTAAATCTGGAAATCTAGTAAACCGAATATAAAATCTAATGGACTTAAGTTTGGACAATTTGAAGGCTATTTAAATTTAATAAAAAAAATCCAAGTGATTTAAATCTGGAAATCTAGTAAACCGAATATAAAATCTAATGGACTTAAGTTTGGACAATTTGAAGGCTATTTAAATTTAATAAAAAAAATCCAAGTGATTTAAATCTGGAAATCTAGTAAACCGAATATAAAATCTAATGGACTTAAGTTTGGACAATTTGAAGGCTATTTAAATTTAATGAAAAAAAATCCAAGTGATTTAAATCTGGAAATCTAGTAAACCGAATATAAAATCTAATGGACTTAAGTTTGGACAATTTGAAGGCTATTTAAATTTAATGAAAAAAAATCCAAGTGATTTAAATCTGGAAATCTAGTAAACCGAATATAAAATCTAATGGACTTAAGTTTGGACAATTTGAAGGCTATTTAAATTTAATGAAAAAAAATCCAAGTGATTTAAATCTGGAAATCTAGTAAACCGAATATAAAATCTAATGGACTTAAGTTTGGACAATTTGAAGGCTATTTAAATTTAATGAAAAAAAATCCAAGTGATTTAAATCTGGAAATCTAGTAAACCGAATATAAAATCTAATGGACTTAAGTTTGGACAATTTGAAGGCTATTTAAATTTAATAAAAAAAATCCAAGTGATTTAAATCTGGAAATCTAGTAAACCGAATATAAAATCTAATGGACTTAAGTTTGGACAATTTGAAGGCTATTTAAATTTAATGAAAAAAAATCCAAGTGATTTAAATCTGGAAATCTAGTAAACCGAATATAAAATCTAATGGACTTAAGTTTGGACAATTTGAAGGCTATTTAAATTTAATGAAAAAAAATCCAAGTGATTTAAATCTGGAAATCTAGTAAACCGAATATAAAATCTAATGGACTTAAGTTTGGACAATTTGAAGGCTATTTAAATTTAATGAAAAAAAATCCAAGTGATTTAAATCTGGAAATCTAGTAAACCGAATATAAAATCTAATGGACTTAAGTTTGGACAATTTGAAGGCTATTTAAATTTAATGAAAAAAAATCCAAGTGATTTAAATCTGGAAATCTAGTAAACCGAATATAAAATCTAATGGACTTAAGTTTGGACAATTTGAAGGCTATTTAAATTTAATAAAAAAATCCAAGTGATTTAAATCTGGAAATCTAGTAAACCGAATATATAAACTGTATGAAATATTAAAGCCACGAAAAAAAAAATTCGATTTTTTCGATTTTTTCGATTTTTTCGATTTTTTCGATTTTTTCGATTTTTTCGATTTTTTCGATTTTTTCGATTTTTTCGATTTTTTCGATTTTTTCGATTTTTTCGATTTTTTCGATTTTTTCGATTTTTTCGATTTTTTCGATTTTTTCGATTTTTTCGATTTTTTCGATTTTTTCGATTTTTTCGATTTTTTCGATTTTTTCGATTTTTTCGATTTTTTCGATTTTTTCGATTTTTTCGATTTTTTCGATTTTTTTGATTTTTTCGATTTTTTCGATTTTTTCGATTTTTTCGATTTTTTCGATTTTTTCGATTTTTTCGATTTTTTCGATTTTTTCGATTTTTTCGATTTTTTCGATTTTTTCGATTTTTTCGATTTTTTCGATTTTTTCGATTTTTTCGATTTTTTCGATTTTTTTGATTTTTTCGATTTTTTCGATTTTTTCGATTTTTTCGATTTTTTCGATTTTTTCGATTTTTTCGATTTTTTCGATTTTTTCGATTTTGTTCGATTTTTTCGATTTTTTCGATTTTTTCGATTTTTTCGATTTTCTCGATTTTTTCGATTTTTTCGATTTTTTCGATTTTTTCGATTTTTTCGATTTTTTCGATTTTTTCAGTTTTCCCGATCATTTCGATTTTTTCAATTTTTTCGATTTTTTCAATTTCTTCGATTTCTTCAATTTTTTAGATTTTTTAAACATTGTGAACATTTCGTTCATATTTTTAATATCATCAATTAAAATTTGATTTTTACAAAAATAATAATAATAATAATGTTCGGAATGTTACGTATGTTCTTTGAACCGAATAAAATACTAAAGATAAGTTTGTCCTATATTACCTTGTGGAGTGGAATGGTAAATACACACACACAGAGAGTGTAATCAAGTATTAAATTCTCGCTGTGCGATAATAAAAGAAAACTTAACCAAATCGCATTTCTAGCAAACAATTTCAAGATTCTAATTACGATAATCCACGTGAAATATGTCGCTTAAACTTTTCTTTACGAACGAACTTTAGCAATATACAGGGTGGTTCGTTTTGGAAAATTTAATACAATTAAATTAATCTTTTAGAGGAATAATTTCAATAAATTGTTGGTAAATTAATGACACACCCTGTATATTTATATTTTTTTAAATAGGAAACAGAAATATTGATCATAGACGTAGGTTGCTATTTTTTTTAAGGGGACAAATTATACATTTTTTATATAAAAATTTTCTAACAAATTGTTATTAAATTTTTGACACACCCTGTATATTTATATTTTTTTAAATAGGAAACAGAAATATTGATCATAGACGTAGGTTGCTATTTTTTTAAGGGGACAAATTATACATTTTTTATATAAAAATTTTCTAACAAATTGTTACTAAATTTTTGACACACCCTGTATATATTTTTTTTTAATAGTAATTAGAAAAATATTAATCATAGACGTAGATTACTTTTTTTAAATTAGGGCAAATAATCCATTTTTAAATAAAAAACTTTCAACAAATTGTTACTAAATTTTTGACACACCCTGTATATATTTTTTTTTAATAGTAATCAGAAAAATATTAATCATAGACGTAGATTACTTTTTTTAAATTAGGGCAAATAATGCATTTTTTTAATAAAAAACTTTCAACAAATTGTTACTAAATTTTTGACACACCCTGTATATATATTTTTTAATAGTAATTAGAAAAATATTAATCATAGACGTAGATTACTTTTTTTAAATTAGGGCAAATAATCCATTTTTAAATAAAAAACTTTCAACAAATTGTTACTAAATTTTTGACACACCCTGTATATATTTTTTTTTAATAGTAATCAGAAAAATATTAATCATAGACGTAGATTACTTTTTTTAAATTAGGGCAAATAATGCATTTTTTTAATAAAAAACTTTCAACAAATTGTTACTAAATTTTTGACACACCCTGTATATATTTTTTTTTAATAGTAATTAGAAAAATATTAATCATAGACGTAGATTACTTTTTTTAAATTAGGGCAAATAATCCATTTTTAAATAAAAAACTTTCAACAAATTGTTACTAAATTTTTGACACACCCTGTATATATTTTTTTTTAATAGTAATCAGAAAAATATTAATCATAGACGTAGATTACTTTTTTTAAATTAGGGCAAATAATGCATTTTTTTAATAAAAAACTTTCAACAAATTGTTACTAAATTTTTGACACACCCTGTATATATATTTTTTAATAGTAATCAGAAAAATATTAATCATAGACGTAGATAACTTTTTTTAAATTAGGGCAAATAATCCATTTTTAAATAAAAAACTTTCAACAAATTGTTACTAAATTTTTGACACACCCTGTATATATTTTTTTTAATAGTCATCAGAAAAATATTAATCATAGACGTAGATTACATTTTTTTAAATTAGGGCAAATAATCCATTTTTTAAATAAAAAACTTTCAACAAATTGTTACTAAATTTTTGACACACCCTGTATATATTTTTTTTAATAGTCATCAGAAAAATATTAATCATAGACGTAGATTACATTTTTTAAATTAGGGCAAATAATGCATTTTTTTAATAAAAAACTTTCAACAAATTGTTACTAAATTTTTGACACACCCTGTATATATATTTTTTAATAGTAATCAGAAAAATATTAATCATAGACGTAGATAACTTTTTTTAAATTAGGGCTAATAATCCATTTTTAAATAAAAAACTTTCAACAAATTGTTACTAAATTTTTGACACACCCTGTATATATTTTTTTTTAAAGTCATCAGAAAAATATTAATCATAGACGTAGATAACTTTTTTTAAATTAGGGCTAATAATCCATTTTTAAATAAAAAACTTTCAACAAATTGTTACTAAATTTTTGACACACCCTGTATATATTTTTTTTTAAAGTCATCAGAAAAATATTAATCATAGACGTAGATTACTTTTTTTAAATTAGGGCAAATAATCCATTTTTTAAATAAAAAACTTTCAACAAATTGTTACTAAATTTTTGACACACCCTGTATATATTTTTTTTAATAGTCATCAGAAAAATATTAATCATAGACGTAGATTACATTTTTTAAATTAGGGCAAATAATGCATTTTTTTAATAAAAAACTTTCAACAAATTGTTACTAAATTTTTGACACACCCTGTATATATATTTTTTAATAGTAATCAGAAAAATATTAATCATAGACGTAGATAACTTTTTTTAAATTAGGGCTAATAATCCATTTTTAAATAAAAAACTTTCAACAAATTGTTACTAAATTTTTGACACACCCTGTATATATATTTTTTTAAAGTCATCAGAAAAATATTAATTATAGACGTAGATTACTTTTTTTAAATTAGGGCAAATAATCCATTTTTTAAATAAAAAACTTTCAACAAATTGTTACTAAATTTTTGACACACCCTGTATATATATTTTTTTAATAGTAATCAGAAAAATATTAATCATAGACGTAGATTACTTTTTTTAAATTAGGGCAAATAATCCATTTTTTAAATAAAAAACTTTCAACAAATTGTTACTAAATTTTTGACACACCCTGTATATATTTTTTTAATAGTAATCAGAAAAATTTTAATCATAGACGTAGATTACATTTTTTTAAATTAGGGCAAATAATCCATTTTTTAAATAAAAAACTTTCAACAAATTGTTACTAAATTTTTGACACACCCTGTATATATATTTTTTTAATAGTAATCAGAAAAATATTAATCATAGACGTAGATTACTTTTTTTAAATTAGGGCAAATAATCCATTTTTTAAATAAAAAACTTTCAACAAATTGTTACTAAATTTTTGACACACCCTGTATATATTTTTTTAATAGTAATCAGAAAAATTTTAATCATAGACGTAGATTACATTTTTTTAAATTAGGGCAAATAATCCATTTTTTAAATAAAAAACTTTCAACAAATTGTTACTAAATTTTTGACACACCCTGTATATATATTTTTTTAATAGTAATCAGAAAAATATTAATCATAGACGTAGATTACTTTTTTTAAATTAGGGCAAATAATCCATTTTTTAAATAAAAAACTTTCAACAAATTGTTACTAAATTTTTGACACACCCTGTATATATATTTTTTAATAGTAATCAGAAAAATATTAATCATAGACGTAGATTACTTTTATTAAATTAGGGCAAATAATCCATTTTTTAAATAAAAAAACTTTCAACAAATTGTTACTGAATTTTTGACATACCCTGTATATATTTTTTTTTAATAGTAATCAGAAAAATATTAATCATAGACGTAGATTACTTTTATTAAATTAGGGCAAATAATCCATTTTTTAAATAAAAAACTTTCAACAAATTGTTACTAAATTTTTGACACACCCTGTATATATTTTTTTTTAATAGTAATCAAAAAATTATTAATCATAGACGTAGATAACTTTTTTAAAATTAGGGCAAATCCATTTTTTAAACAATAACTTTCAACAAATTTTTACCAAATTTTTGACACACCCTGTATATATTTTTTTTTAAATAGTAATCAGAAAAATATTAATCATAGACGTAGATTACTTTTATTAAATTAGGGCAAATAATCCATTTTTTAAATAAAAAAACTTTCAACAAATTGTTACTAAATTTTTGACACACCCTGTATATATTTTTTTTAATAGTAATCAGAAAAATATTAATCATAGACGTAGATAACTTTTTTTAAATTAGGGCTAATAATCCATTTTTTAAATAAAAAACTTTCAACAAATTGTTACTAAATTTTTGACACACCCTGTATATATTTTTTTTAATAGTAATCAGAAAAATATTAATCATAGACGTAGATAACTTTTTTTAAATTAGGGCAAATAATCCATTTTTTAAATAAAAAACTTTCAACAAATTGTTACTAAATTTTTGACACACCCTGTATATATATTTTTTTAATAGTAATCAGAAAAATATTAATCATAGACGTAGATTACTTTTTTTAAATTAGGGCAAATAATCCATTTTTTAAATAAAAAACTTTAAACAATTTGTTACTAAATTTTTTACACACCCTGTATATATTTTTTTTTAATAGTAATCAGAAAAATATTAATCATAGACGTAGATTACATTTTTTAAATTAGGGCAAATAATCCATTTTTTAAATAAATAACTTTCAACAAATTGTTACTAAATTTTTGACACACCCTGTATATATTTTTTTTAATAGTAATCAGAAAAATATTAATCATAGACGTAGATAACTTTTTTTAAATTAGGGCTAATAATCCATTTTTTAAATAAAAAACTTTCAACAAATTGTTACTAAATTTTTGACACACCCTGTATATATTTTTTTTAATAGTAATCAGAAAAATATTAATCATAGACGTAGATAACTTTTTTTAAATTAGGGCAAATAATCCATTTTTTAAATAAAAAACTTTCAACAAATTGTTACTAAATTTTTGACACACCCTGTATATATTTTTTTTAATAGTAATCAGAAAAATATTAATCATAGACGTAGATAACTTTTTTTAAATTAGGGCTAATAATCCATTTTTTAAATAAAAAACTTTCAACAAATTGTTACTAAATTTTTGACACACCCTGTATATATTTTTTTTAATAGTAATCAGAAAAATATTAATCATAGACGTAGATAACTTTTTTTAAATTAGGGCAAATAATCCATTTTTTAAATAAAAAACTTTCAACAAATTGTTACTAAATTTTTGACACACCCTGTATATATTTTTTTTAATAGTAATCAGAAAAATATTAATCATAGACGTAGATAACTTTTTTTAAATTAGGGCAAATAATCCATTTTTAAATAAAAAACTTTCAACAAATTGTTACTAAATTTTTGACACACCCTGTATATATTTTTTTTAATAGTCATCAGAAAAATATTAATCATAGACGTAGATTACTTTTTTTAAATTAGGGCAAATAATCCATTTTTTAAATAAAAAACTTTCAACAAATTGTTACTAAATTTTTGACACACCCTGTATATATATTTTTTTAATAGTAATCAGAAAAATATTAATCATAGACGTAGATTACTTTTTTTAAATTAGGGCAAATAATCCATTTTTTAAATAAAAAACTTTCAACAAATTGTTACTAAATTTTTGACACACCCTGTATATATTTTTTTAATAGTAATCAGAAAAATTTTAATCATAGACGTAGATTACATTTTTTTAAATTAGGGCAAATAATCCATTTTTTAAATAAAAAACTTTCAACAAATTGTTACTAAATTTTTGACACACCCTGTATATATTTTTTTTAATAGTCATCAGAAAAATATTAATCATAGACGTAGATTACTTTTTTTAAATTAGGGCAAATAATCCATTTTTTAAATAAAAAACTTTCAACAAATTGTTACTAAATTTTTGACACACCCTGTATATATATTTTTTTAATAGTAATCAGAAAAATATTAATCATAGACGTAGATTACTTTTTTTAAATTAGGGCAAATAATCCATTTTTTAAATAAAAAACTTTCAACAAATTGTTACTAAATTTTTGACACACCCTGTATATATTTTTTTAATAGTAATCAGAAAAATTTTAATCATAGACGTAGATTACATTTTTTTAAATTAGGGCAAATAATCCATTTTTTAAATAAAAAACTTTCAACAAATTGTTACTAAATTTTTGACACACCCTGTATATATATTTTTTTAATAGTAATCAGAAAAATATTAATCATAGACGTAGATTACTTTTTTTAAATTAGGGCAAATAATCCATTTTTTAAATAAAAAACTTTCAACAAATTGTCAATAAATTTTTGACACACCCTGTATATATTTTTTTTAATAGTAATCAGAAAAATTTTAATCATAGACGTAGATTACTTTTATTAAATTAGGGCAAATAATCCATTTTTTAAATAAAAAACTTTCAACAAATTGTTACTAAATTTTTGACACACCCTGTATATATTTTTTTTTAATAGTAATCAAAAAATTATTAATCATAGACGTAGATAACTTTTTTTAAATTAGGGCAAATCCATTTTTTAAACAATAACTTTCAACAAATTTTTACCAAATTTTTGACACACCCTGTATATATTTTTTTTTAAATAGTAATCAGAAAAATATTAATCATAGACGTAGATTACTTTTATTAAATTAGGGCAAATAATCCATTTTTTAAATAAAAAAACTTTCAACAAATTGTTACTAAATTTTTGACACACCCTGTATATATTTTTTTTAATAGTAATCAGAAAAATATTAATCATAGACGTACGTTGCTATTTTTATAATAAGGCAAATAATACATTTTTTTTTGATAAAAATTTTCAATAAATTGTTACTAATTTTTTGACACACCCTGTATATATTTTTTGAATGGTAATCAGAAATATTAATCATAGACGTACATTGCTATTTTTTTAATGGGGCAAAAAATACATTTTTTTTTTGATAAAAATTTTCAACGAATTGTTACCAAATTTTTGACACACCCTGTATATATTTTTTTTAATAGTAATCAGAAAAATATTAATCATAGACGTAGATAACTTTTTTTAAATTAGGGCAAATAATCCATTTTTGAAATAAAAAACTTTCAACAAATTGTTACTAAATTTTTGACACACCCTGTATATATTTTTTTTAATAGTAATCAGAAAAATATTAATCATGGACGTAGATAACTTTTTTTAAATTAGGGCAAATAATCCATTTTTGAAATAAAAAACTTTCAACAAATTGTTACTAAATTTTTGACACACCCTGTATATATATTTTTTAATAGTAATCAGAAAAATATTAATCATAGACGTACGTTGCTATTTTTATAATAAGGCAAATAATACATTTTTTTTTGATAAAAATTTTCAATAAATTGTTACTAATTTTTTGACACACCCTGTATATATTTTTTGAATGGTAATCAGAAATATTAATCATAGACGTACATTGCTATTTTTTTAATGGGGCAAAAAATACATTTTTTTTTTGATAAAAATTTTCAACGAATTGTTACCAAATTTTTGACACACCCTGTATATATTTTTTTTAATAGTAATCAGAAAAATATTAATCATAGACGTAGATAACTTTTTTTAAATTAGGGCAAATAATCCATTTTTGAAATAAAAAACTTTCAACAAATTGTTACTAAATTTTTGACACACCCTGTATATATATATTTTTTAAATATATTCAAAAACAAATTAAACAAAGACGTAGGATACTTTTTTAAATAAAGGCAAATTTTTGGATAAAAATTATATCAACAAATTGTTTCAAAATTTTTGACACACCCTGTATATTTTTTTGTAGAAAAAAAGTAATAGTAAATTGTAAACAAAAAAATATTACGTCATAATTCATAGACGTAGATTAATTTAAAATTAAAACAAAAAAAAATAACCAATTTTTTTAAAACAAACGTTTCGTTTTTTAAATAACCATCTTCAATAACATTTCATAAATACAGACCTGTATTTTTTAATTATTTTAAAATATACATTTTATCCTATTTAATAACCGTATAGAAATTTTTAATACCCTGTATAATTATATTCAATTTTTAAAAAAATAATAATAAATAATTCATAGGCGTAGAGCAAATAATATTCTAATTAGGATTATTTTTCTATAATTTAATTATATAGGATATAAATGTCATAATAATAATTTTATAAATAAATAATTATAATTAATAATTGAATTATTTCGCTCAAATAAATATCGACGCATTGGCGTAGATAAAAATATTTAATAAATTGAGACGTAATAATAATAAAAAAAAAAAAAAACAAGTTCAGTCTTGTCTTTTCGTTTTGCTCAATTTGCACACGTCAATTCACGTCACGTCAAGACGCGTCATGCGACGAGACTCTTTTGTCGATTAGACGTGAAGTGTCTCAAAAATCAAAGCGAATCTTTCCTCAAAAAGCGCCAAGCCAACCACTTTACATATATACAGATGTTCGATTTTTTTTTTTTTTTATATAACGTAGAAATGCATTTCTTTATTGTAAGTGACATCAGAGATGTAAAAATATGAAAAATTGAGTATAGAAAAAAATTTATTAAAAAAAAAAATTATGTTGTGCATAAATCGTAATTTTTTTTATGTACAACATAATTCGTTTTTTTTTTAATTAAATTATCATTATTATTATTCACATTTGTATTTTTTTTTTCAATTAAATTATGATTTTTTTTTATTCAACATAATTCGTTTTTTCTTTCAACATAATTCGTTTTATTTTTTTTTTTAATTAAATTATCGTTATTACTATTATTCTAATGTTTTAATACATTTGCATATTTTTTTTCAATTATATTATGATTTTTTTTATTCAACATAATTCGTTTTTTCTTTCAACATAATTCGTTTTATTTTTTTTTAATTAAATTATCGTTATTACTATTATTCTAATGTTTTAACACAATTGTATTTTTTTTTTAATTATATTATGATTTTTTTTATTCAACATAATTCGTTTTTTTTTCAACATAATTCGTTTTATTTTTTTTTAATTAAATTATCGTTATTACTATTATTCTAATGTTTTAATACATTTGTATTTTTTTTTAATTATATTATGATTTTTTTTTATTCAACATAATTCGTTTTTTCTTTACAACATAATTCGTTTTATTTTTTTTTTAATTAAATTATCGTTATTACTATTATTCTAATGTTTTAACACATTTGTATTTTTTTTTTTAATTATATTATGATTTTTTTTTATTCAACATAATTCGTTTTTTCTTTACAACATAATTCGTTTTATTTTTTTTTTAATTAAATTATTATTATTACTATTATTCTAATGTTTTAACACAATTGTATTTTTTTTTTTAATTATATTATGATTTTTTTTATTCAACATAATTCGTTTTTTTTTCAACATAATTCGTTTTATTTTTTTTAATTAAATTATCGTTATTACTATTATTCTAATGTTTTAATACATTTGTATTTTTTTTTAATTATATTATGATTTTTTTTTATTCAACATAATTCGTTTTTTCTTTCAACATAATTCGTTTTATTTTTTTTTAATTAAATTATCGTTATTACTATTATTCTAATGTTTTAATACATTTGTATTTTTTTTTAAATTATATTATGATTTTTTTTATTCAACATAATTCGTTTTTTCTTTCAACATAATTCGTTTTATTTTTTTTTAATTAAATTATCGTTATTACTATTATTCTAATGTTTTAATACATTTGCATATTTTTTTTCAATTATATTATGATTTTTTTTATTCAACATAATTCGTTTTTTCTTTCAACATAATTCGTTTTATTTTTTTTTAATTAAATTATCGTTATTACTATTATTCTAATGTTTTAACACAATTGTATTTTTTTTTTAATTATATTATGATTTTTTTTATTCAACATAATTCGTTTTTTTTTCAACATAATTCGTTTTATTTTTTTTTAATTAAATTATCGTTATTACTATTATTCTAATGTTTTAATACATTTGTATTTTTTTTTAATTATATTATGATTTTTTTTTATTCAACATAATTCGTTTTTTTTTCAACATAATTCGTTTTATTTTTTTTTAATTAAATTATCGTTATTACTATTATTCTAATGTTTTAATACATTTGTATTTTTTTTTAATTATATTATGATTTTTTTTTATTCAACATAATTCGTTTTTTCTTTCAACATAATTCGTTTTATTTTTTTTTTAATTAAATTATCGTTATTACTATTATTCTAATGTTTTAACACATTTGTATTTTTTTTCAATTATATTATGATTTTTTTTTATTCAACATAATTCGTTTTTTCTTTCAACATAATTCGTTTTATTTTTTTTTTAATTAAATTATCGTTATTACTATTATTCTAATGTTTTAACACATTTGTATTTTTTTTCAATTATATTATGATTTTTTTTTATTCAACATAATTCGTTTTTTCTTTCAACATAATTCGTTTTATTTTTTTTTTAATTAAATTATCGTTATTACTATTATTCTAATGTTTTAATACATTTGCATATTTTTTTTCAATTATATTATGATTTTTTTTATTCAACATAATTCGTTTTTTCTTTCAACATAATTCGTTTTATTTTTTTTTAATTAAATTATCGTTATTACTATTATTCTAATGTTTTAACACAATTGTATTTTTTTTTTAATTATATTATGATTTTTTTTATTCAACATAATTCGTTTTTTTTTCAACATAATTCGTTATTTTTCAACATAAATCTAAATTACACATATTTGTTAATTGTACATATTTTTTTAACGGAATTTTGATATATTTTGTAATTTTTTTAATTTTTAAACATAAATCGTATTTTTTATATCAAAATACGAACATAAATCGACAATTCTAGTTTTCAACATAAATCGACATTATAGATGTGTGTTAATTCTACATTTTTTTTTAAAAATTTAATCTGACTTATTTCATAACTTTTTAAATCTTGAAACATAAATCGTATGTATTTTTTTAATTACAACATAATTCGTTTTTTTCAACATAAATCGAAATTACCTATATTTGTTAATTATATAACTTTTTTAACTGTATTTTCATATATTTTGTAATTTTTTTAATTTTTAAACATAAATCGTATTTTTTTGTATCAACATAATTCGAATTATCAACATAAATCGATATTATAAATGTGTTAATTCTACATTTTGTTTTAAACATTTAATTTGACTTATTTTATAACTTTAAATCTGTAAACATAAATCGTATGTATTTTTTTAATTACAACATAATTCGTTTTTTTTCAACATAAATCGAAATTACATATTTTGGTTAATTCTACATAAATCGACATTATAGATGTTTAATTCTGCATTTAAAAAAAAATCATCATGAATTTTAAAATTTTCAAACATAAATCGTATTTTTTATAATTCAACATAATTTGTTTTTTTTCGCAACATAAATCGATATTACACATTTTTATTAATTGTACATATTTTTTTAAATTTAATTTGATTTATTTAGTGAATTTTTAAATTTTCAAACATAAATCGTATTTTTATAATTCAACATAATTCATTTTTTTTCAACATAAATCGATATTACACATTTTTATTAATTGTACATATTTTTTTATATTTAATTTGATTTATTTCGTGAGTTTTTAAATTTTCAAACATAAATCGTATTTTTTATAATTCAACATAATTCGTTTTTTTTTCGCAACATAAATCGATATTACACATTTTTATTAATTGTATATATTTATTTTATATTTGATTTGATTTATTTGGTGAATTTTAAAATTTTTAAACATAAATCGTATTTTTTTTATATTAACATAATTCGAATTTTCAACATAAATCGAAAATTCGAGTTTTCGACATAAATCGACATTATATATCTTTAATTCTGCATTTAAAAAAAAATCATCGTGAATTTTAAAATTTTCAAACATAAATCGTATTTTTTATAATTCAACATAATTCGTTTTTTACTCAACATAAATCGATATTACACATTTTTATTAATTGTATATATTTATTTTATATTTGATTTGATTTATTTGGTGAATTTTTTAATTTTCAAACATAAATCGTATTTTTTTTATATTAACATAATTCGAATTTTCAACATAAATCGAAAATTCGAGTTTTCGACATAAATCGACATTATAGATGTTTAATTCTGCATTAAAAAAAAATCATCGTGAATTTTTAAATTTTCAAACATAAATCGTATTTTTTTTATATTAATATAATTCGAATTTTCAACATAAATCGAAAATTCGAGTTTTCGACATAAGTCGAAAATTCGAGTTTTCAACATAAATCGACATTATAGAACTTTAATTCTGCATTTAAAAAAAAATCATGAATTTTAAAATTTTCAAACATAAATCGTATTTTTTATAATTCAACATAATTTGTTTTTTTCTCAACATAAATCGATATTACACATTTTTATTAATTGTATATATGTATTTTATATTTGATTTGATTTATTTGGTGAATTTTAAAATTTTCAAACATAAATCGTATTTTTTTTATATTAATATAATTCGAATTTTCAACATAAATCGAAAATTCGAGTTTTCGACATAAATCGACATTATAGATCTTTAATTCTGCATTTAAAAAAATCATGAATTTTAAAATTTTCAAACATAAATCGTATTTTTTATAATTCAACATAATTCGTTATTTTCTCAACATAAATCGATATTACACATTTTTATTAATTGTACATATTTTTTTATATTTAATTTGTTTTTTTTTCTTGAATTTTTAAATTTTCAAACATAAATCGTATTTTTTATAATTCAACATAATTCGTTATTTTCTCAACATAAATCGATATTACACATTTTTATTAATTGTACATATTTTTTTATATTTAATTTGTTTTTTTTTCTTGAATTTTTAAATTTTCAAACATAAATCGTATTTTTTATAATTCAACATAATTCGTTATTTTCTCAACATAAATCGATATTACACATTTTTATTAATTGTACATATTTTTTTATATTTAATTTGTTTTTTTTTCTTGAATTTTTAAATTTTCAAACATAAATCGTATTTTTTTATAATTGAACATAATTCGTTTTTTTCTCAACATTTTTATTAAGTGTACATATTTTTTTTATATTTAATTTGTTTTTTTCGTGAATTTTAAAATTTTCAAACATAAATCGTATTTTCTATAATTCAACATAATTCGTTTTTTACTCAACATAAATCGATATTTCACATTTTTGTTAATTGTACATATTTTTTATATTTAATTTGATTTATTTCGTGAATTTTTAAATTTTCAAACATAAATCGTATTTTTTATAGTTCCAACATAATTCGTTTTTTTTCTCAACATAAATCGATATTTCATATTTCTGTTAATTGTACATATTTTTTTACATTAAATTTGATTTATTCTGTAAATTTTTAAATTTTCAAACATAAATCGTATTTTTTATAATTCAACATAATTCGTTTTTTACTCAACATAAATCGATATTTCACATTTTTGTTAATTGTACATATTTTTTATATTTAATTTGATTTATTTCGTGAATTTTTAAATTTTCAAACATAAATCGTATTTTTTATAGTTCCAACATAATTCGTTTTTTTCTCAACATAAATTGATATTATACATTTCTGTTAATTGCACATATTTTTTTTCAAATTTAATTTGATTTATTTAGTGAATTTTTAAATTTTCAAACATAAATCGTATTTTTTATAATTCAACATAATTCGTATTTTTCAACATAAATCGAAATTAGTTATTTTTGTTAATTTTATAAATTCTTTGTATATAATTTTGATTTATTTCTTAAGTTTTTATTATTCAACATAAATCGCATATTTTTAAGTTCAACATAAATCGTAAATTTGTAAGTTCAACATAATTCGTTCGTTTTTTTTGACATAATTAGACATTACTCATCTTATTATTGTTATATAATTTTATTTCGACATAAATCGAAAATTTATAAAAATTCAACATAACTCGTATATTCAACATAAATCGTATTTTTCTCAGCATAAATCGAAATTACATATTTTTGTTAATTGTACATATTTTTTTCATATTTAATTTGATTTATTTAGTGAATTTTTAAATTTTCAAACATAAATCGTATTTTTTATAATTCAACATAATTCGTATTTTTCAACATAAATCGAAATTAGTTATTTTTGTTAATTTTATAAATTCTTTGTATATAATTTTGATTTATTTCTTAAGTTTTTATTATTCAACATAAATCGCATATTTTTAAGTTCAACATAAATCGTAAATTTGTAAGTTCAACATAATTCGTTCGTTTTTTTTGACATAATTAGACATTACTCATCTTATTATTGTTATATAATTTTATTTCGACATAAATCGAAAATTTATAAAAATTCAACATAACTCGTATATTCAACATAACTTTTTTTTTTTTTTTTTTTTTTTTTTTTTTTTTTTTTTTTTTTTTTTTTTCTCCGTATAAATCTACATACAAAGGAGACGAGGCCATGCATGCATGTGAAATAAATCTAATATGGTGGATGTTTCGTCAAGTGTATCGTGAAATAAATTCGAACATGGAGCGAACAACACCAGGGGTCGAAACGTAACATTTAAATAATTCCAAATCAACGTGGAATATCAAAAAGTGATTAACAACTACATAAGAAACGTCCATTTAAATATTCATGTAGACGAATTCTTTCCATGAATAAATATCTAATTCGGTATATACACTGTTAAAAATAAAAATATTAAATTTTTGTTTTAAATTAAGTCGTTAACGATGTTAATTTTTTTTTTTTTAGATGCTAATCGGCGGAAAAAACTTAACAAGATTTTTGTTAATGTCTGGCTTTATTCGTAGTGACTAATGGTTGAACATGTCGAAATTCTGTCCAATTATGAAACATTTGAGTTAATAAATATTTTATTTTTTGATGAAAAAAAAACAAATTTTTATATTCAAAAAAATACTAAGTATATAAAATTTTTGAAATTGTTGTAAATATAAAAAAAATTAATCGTTTTTTATTATAAATTAACATAAATCGTAAATTTATACATAATTCGAGTTTTTCTAAAATGACATAAATCGATTTTTTAATTTAACATAATTCGTCTTTTTTATTTCAACACAAATCGTTTTTTTTAATTCAACATAAATCGTTTCGTTTAATTCAACATAATTCGTATTTTTTTTTATTTCAACATAAATCGTTTTTTTTTAATTTAACATAAATCGTCTTTTTTTTTAACTCAACATAAATCGTTTTTTTCCAATTCAACATAAATCGCCTTTTTAATTCAACATAATTTTATTACAACATAAATCGTTTTTTTAAATTCAACATAAATCGCCTTCTTTATTTCAACATAAATTGCCTTTTCTTGATTTCAACATAAATCGCCTTTTTGTAATTCAACATAAATCGCCTTTTTGTAATTCAACATAAATCGTCTTTTTATTTCAACATATATCGTTTTTTTTTTAATTCAACATAAATAGCCTTCTTTTTATTTCAACATAAATCGTTTTTTTATAGTTCAACATAAATCGTTTTTTAACAGTTGAACATAAATCGATTTTTCAACAGTTGAACATAAATCGTTTTTTGAATAGTTGAACATAAATCGATTTTTCAACAGTTGAACATAAATCGTTTTTTTCAAATTCAACATAAATCGTTTCGTTTAATTCAACATAATTCGTATTTTTTTTTATTTCGACATAAATCGTTTTTTTTTAATTTAACATAAATCGTTTTTTTCCAATTCAACATAAATCGCCTTTTTAATTAAACATAATTTTATTACAACATAAATCGTTTTTTTATTTCAACATAAATCGTTATTTTAAATTCAACATAAATCGCCTTCTTTATACTTCAACATAAATCGCCTTCTTTATTTCAACATAAATCGCCTTTTTGTAATTCAACATAAATCGTCTTCATTTTATTTCAACATTAATTGCCTTTTTTTGATTTCAACATAAATCGCCTTTTTGTAATTCAACATAATTCGTCTTTTTTTTATTTCAACATAAATCGTTTTTTTTAATTCAACATAAATCGCCTTCTTTTTATTTCAACATAAATCGTTTTTTTTAATTTAACATAAATCGTCTTTTTTTTATCTCAACATAAATCGCCTTTTTTCAATTCAACATAAATCGCCTTTTTAATTCAACAAAATTTTATTACAACATAAATCGTTTTTTATTTCAACATAAATCGTTTTCTTTTTATTTCAACATTAATTGCCTTTTTTGATTTCAACATAAATCGCCTTTTTGTAATTCAACATAAATCGTTTTCTTTTTATTTCAACATTAATTGCCTTTTTTGATTTCAACATAAATCGCCTTTTTGTAATTCAACATAAATCGTCTTCTTTTTATTTCAACATAAATCATTTTTTTGCAATTCAACATAAATCGCCTTTTTCTTATTTCAACAAAAATCGCATATTTATACATATTTCAAGATTTTTGGAAACCTGACACAAATCGTTTTTTATAATTGAACATAAGTCGTTTATTTATAGGTCAACATAAATTGTTTTTTTATTCAACATAAATCGTCTTCTTTTTATTTCAACAGAAATCGTTTTTTTAAATTCAACATAAATCGCCTTCTTTATATTTCAACATAAATCGCTTTCTTTATTTCAACATAAATCGCCTTCTTTATTTCAACATAAATTGCCTTTTCTTGATTTCAACATAAATCGCCTTTTTATAATTCAACATAAATCGTCTTCTTTTTATTTCAATATAAATCGTGTTTTTTTGAATTCAACATAAATCGCCTTTTTTATTTCAACGTAAATCGCCTTTTTTTATTTCTACATAAATTGTCTTTTTTTGATTTCAACATAAATCGCCTTTTTATAATTCAACATAAATCGTCTTCTTTTTATTTCAATATAAATCGTGTTTTTTTGAATTCAACATAAATCGCCTTTTTTATTTCAACGTAAATCGCCTTTTTTTATTTCTACATAAATTGTCTTTTTTTGATTTCAACATAAATCGCAATTTTTTATTTAAACATAAATCGCCATTTTTCATTTAAACATAAATTGTCTTTTTTTTAATTCAACATAAATCGCATTATTATACATAAATCGAGGAGATTTTTCGAAATCTGACATAAATCGTCTTTTTTTTATTTCAACATAAATCGTTTTTTTTAATTCAACATAAATCGCATTATTATACATAAATCGAGGAGATTTTTCGAAATCTGACATAAATCGTCTTTTTTTTATTTCAACATAAATCGTTTTTTTTAATTCAACATAAATCGCCTTTGTTTCAACATTAATCGGCTTTTTTTGGATTCAACATAAATCGCATATTTATACATATTTCAAGATTTTTGGAAACCTGACATAAATCGTTTTTTATAATTGAACATAAGTCGTTTATTTATAGTTGAACATAAATTGTTTTTTTTATTCAACATAAATACTCTTTTTATTTCAACAGAAATTGTTTTTTTTAATTCAACATAAATCGCATATTTATAGATAAATCGAGATTTTTTGAAACCTGACTAAATCGTTTTTTTTTAATTGAACATAAATCGTTTTTTAAAAGTTGTACATAAATCTTTTTTTTAACTTAAACATACTGTTTTATTTATAGTTAGACATAAATCGTTTTTTTTTTAATGAACATACTGCAAATTTATACATAAATCGTTTTTTTATAGTTCAACATAAATCGTTTTTTAACAGTTGAACATAAATCGATTTTTCAACAGTTGAACATAAATCGTTTTTTGAATAGTTGAACATAAATCGTTTTTTGAATAGTTGAACATAAATCGGGTTTTTTATAGATGAACATAAATCGTTTTTTTATAATTGAACATAAATCGATTTTTCAACAGTTGAACATAAATCTTTTTTTGAAAAATTGAACATAAATCGTTTTTTTATTAGTTGTACATAAATCGATTTTTCAACAGTTGTACATAAATCGATTTTTCAACAGTTGAACATAAATCGTTTTTTTATAGTTCAACATAAATCGTTTTTTAACAGTTGAACATAAATCGATTTTTCAACAGTTGAACATAAATCGTTTTTTGAATAGTTGAACATAAATCGTTTTTTGAATAGTTGAACATAAATCGGGTTTTTTATAGATGAACATAAATCGTTTTTTTATAATTGAACATAAATCGATTTTTCAACAGTTGAACATAAATCTTTTTTTGAAAAATTGAACATAAATCGTTTTTTTATTAGTTGTACATAAATCGATTTTTCAACAGTTGTACATAAATCGATTTTTCAACAGTTGAACATAAATCGTTTTTTGAATAGTTGAACATAAATCGGGTTTTTTATAGATGAACATAAATCGTTTTTTTATAATTGAACACAAATCGATTTTTCAACAGTTGAACATAAATCGTTTTTTGAAAAGTTGAACATAAATCGTTTTTTTATTAGTTGTACATAAATCGATTTTTCAACAGTTGAACATAAATCGTTTTTTGAATAGTTGAACATAAATCGGGTTTTTTATAGATGAACATAAATCGTTTTTTTATAATTGAACATAAATCGATTTTTCAACAGTTGAACATAAATCTTTTTTTGAAAAATTGAACATAAATCGTTTTTTTATTAGTTGTACATAAATCGATTTTTCAACAGTTGTACATAAATCGATTTTTCAACAGTTGAACATAAATCGTTTTTTGAATAGTTGAACATAAATCGGGTTTTTTATAGATGAACATAAATCGTTTTTTTATAATTGAACACAAATCGATTTTTCAACAGTTGAACATAAATCGTTTTTTGAAAAGTTGTACATAAATCGATTTTTCAACAGTTGAACATAAATCGTTTTTTGAATAGTTGAACATAAATCGGGTTTTTTATAGATGAACATAAATCGTTTTTTTATAATTGAACATAAATCGATTTTTCAACAGTTGAACATAAATCGTTTTTTGAAAAGTTGAACATAAATCGTTTTTTTATTAGTTGTACATAAATCGATTTTTCAACAGTTGAACATAAATCGTTTTTTGAATAGTTGAACATAAATCGGGTTTTTTATAGATGAACATAAATCGTTTTTTTATAATTGAACATAAATCGATTTTTCAACAGTTGAACATAAATCGTTTTTTGAAAAGTTGAACATAAATCGTTTTTTTATTAGTTGTACATAAATCGATTTTTCAACAGTTGTACATAAATCGATTTTTCAACAGTTGAACATAAATCGTTTTTTGAATAGTTGAACATAAATCGGGTTTTTTATAGATGAACATAAATCGTTTTTTTATTAGTTGTACATAAATCGATTTTTCAACAGTTGAACATAAATCGTTTTTTGAAAAGTTGAACATAAATGGTTTTTATTTAAATTCAATATAAATCATATACTTTTTTAATTATTTTTTATTTTATTATTAAAAAACAAAAATTTTTTTACACCGTTAAAAAACAATAAAAACAAAAAAACTGAAAGTAAACTAGAAAATCGTGAAATTAAATATAATCGAGAAACTTTTTTAATAATCTCAGTCGACTGCGTTTCGTATTATTTATTCAAATATTTCTCGGAGATAAGGACAAGTCGCATTTCGGAATTTTTTCTCGTTCTCTTCTTTTCTCTTCCTTATATATCTCTGGGATTTAATTATAAATGTAATGTCGTCCATACAATTAAGTACTACAGTAATTAACTTAATATAGTACAGTCAAAAATTATGGGTTTTTATCATTATATTTTATATTATCAATTATATGCCTGTGTCTGTCACAGACAGACAGTCAGACACACGGACAGTCAGACGGACATTCAGACGGACATTCAGACGGACAATCAGACAGACAGTCAGACAGACAGTCAGACGGACATTCAGACGGACAGTCAGACAGACAGTCAGACAGACAGTCAGACGGACATTCAGACGGACAGTCAGACAGACAGTCAGACAGACAGTCAGACAGACAGTCAGACAGACAGTCAGACAGACAGTCAGACAGACAGTCAGACAGACAGTCAGACAGACAGTCAGACAGACAGTCAGACTGACAGTCAGACAGTGATAGAATGACAAGGAAGAAATGCGACAAAACAACACAACGCGACAAAGCGATACAAAGCGACAAAGCGACACAAAGCAACACAACGCGACAAAGAGACAAATCTACAAAGCGACAAATCGACAAAGAGATAAAGCGACAAAGAGACAAAGAGACAAAGAGACAAAGAGACAAAGAGACAAAGAGACGAAGAGACGAAGAGACGAAGAGACGAAGCGACAAAGAGACAAAGAGACAAAGAGACAAAGAGACAAAGAGACAAAGAGACAAAGAGACAAAGAGACAAAGAGACAAATCTACAAAGCGACAAAGAGACAAAGCGACAAAGAGACAAAGAGACAAATCTACAAAGCGACAAAGAGACAAATCTACAAAGCGACAAATCGACAAAGAGATAAAGCGACAAAGAGACGAAGAGACGAAGAGACGAAGCGACAAAGAGACAAAGAGACAAAGAGACAAAGAGACAAAGAGACAAAGAGACAAAGAGACAAAGAGACAAAGAGACAAAGAGACAAAGAGACAAAGCGACAAAGAGACAAAGAGACAAAGAGACAAAGAGACAAAGAGACAAAGAGACAAAGAGACAAAGAGACAAATCTACAAAGCGACAAAGAGACAAAGCGACAAAGAGACAAAGAGACAAATCTACAAAGCGACAAAGAGACAAATCTACAAAGCGACAAATCGACAAAGAGATAAAGCGACAAAGAGACGAAGAGACGAAGAGACGAAGCGACAAAGAGACAAAGAGACAAAGAGACAAAGAGACAAAGAGACAAAGAGACAAAGAGACAAAGAGACAAAGAGACAAAGAGACAAAGAGACAAAGCGACAAAGAGACAAAGAGACAAAGAGACAAAGAGACAAAGAGACAAAGAGACAAAGAGACAAAGAGACAAATCTACAAAGCGACAAAGAGACAAAGCGACAAAGAGACAAAGAGACAAATCTACAAAGCGACAAAGAGACAAATCTACAAAGCGACAAAGAGACAAAGAGACAAAGCGACAAAGAGACAAAGAGACAAATCTACAAAGCGACAAAGAGACAAATCTACAAAGCGACAAAGAGACAAAGAGACAAAGCGACAAATCTACAAAGCGACAAAGAGACAAATCTACAAAGCGACAAAGAGACAAAGAGACAAATCTACAAAGCGACAAAGACACAAAGAGACAAATCTACAAAGCGACAAAGAGACAAAGAGACAAAGCGACAAAGAGACAAAGAGACAAATTTACAAAGCGACAAAGAGACAAAGAGACAAAGCGACAAAGAGACAAATCTACAAAGCGACAAAGAGACAAAGAGACAAAGCGACAAAGAGACAAAGAGACAAATCTACAAAGCGACAAAGAGACAAATCTACAAAGCGACAAAGAGACAAAGAGACAAAGCGACAAAGAGACAAAGAGACAAATCTACAAAGCGACAAAGAGACAAATCTACAAAGCGACAAAGAGACAAAGAGACAAAGCGACAAAGAGACAAATCTACAAAGCGACAAAGACACAAAGAGACAAATCTACAAAGCGACAAAGAGACAAAGAGACAAAGAGACAAAGAGACAAATCTACAAAGCGACAAAGAGACAAATCTACAAAGCGACAAAGAGACAAAGAGACAAAGCGACAAAGCGACAAAGAGACAAATCTACAAAGCGACAAAGAGACAAAGAGACAAAGAGACAAAGAGACAAAGAGACAAAGAGACAAAGAGTCAAAGAGACAAAGAGACAAAGAGACAAAGAGACAAAAAGACAAAAAGACAAAAAGACAAAAAGACAAAAAGACAAAGAGACAAAGCGACAAAGAGACAAAGAGACAAAGAGACAAAGAGACAAAGAGACAAAGAGACAAAGAGACACAGAGACAAAGCGACAAAGAGACAAAGAGACAAAGAGACAAAGAGACAAAGAGACAAAGAGACAAAGAGACAAAGAGACAAAGAGACAAAGAGACAAAGAGACAAAGAGACAAAGCGACAAAGAGACAAAGCGACAAAGAGACAAAGAGACAAAGAGACAAAGAGACAAAGAGACAAAGAGACAAAGAGACAAAGAGACAAAGAGACAAAGAGACAAATCTACAAAGCGACAAAGAGACAAATCTACAAAGCGACAAAGAGACAAATCTACAAAGCGACAAAGAGACAAAGAGACAAAGCGACAAAGAGACAAAGAGACAAAGAGACAAAGAGACAAAGAGACAAAGAGACAAAGAGTCAAAGAGACAAAGAGACAAAGAGACAAAGAGACAAAAAGACAAAAAGACAAAAAGACAAAAAGACAAAAAGACAAAGAGACAAAGCGACAAAGAGACAAAGAGACAAAGAGACAAAGAGACAAAGAGACAAAGAGACAAAGAGACAAAGAGACAAAGAGACACAGAGACAAAGAGACAAAGAGACAAAGAGACAAAGAGACAAAGAGACAAAGAGACAAAGAGACAAAGAGACAAAGAGACAAAGAGACAAAGAGACAAAGAGACAAAGAGACAAAGCGACAAAGAGACAAAGCGACAAAGAGACAAAGAGACAAAGAGACAAAGAGACAAAGAGACAAAGAGACAAAGAGACAAAGCGACAAAGAGACAAAGAGACAAAGAGACAAAGAGACAAAGAGACAAAGAGACAAAGAGACAAAGAGACAAAGAGACAAAGAGACAAAGCGACAAAGAGACAAAGAGACAAATTTACAAAGCGACAAAGAGACAAATCTACAAAGCGACAAAGAGACAAAGAGACAAAGCGACAAAGAGACAAAGAGACAAATCTACAAAGCGACAAAGAGACAAATCTACAAAGCGACAAAGAGACAAAGAGACAAAGCGACAAAGAGACAAATCTACAAAGCGACAAAGACACAAAGAGACAAATCTACAAAGCGATAAAGAGACAAAGAGATAAAGCGACAAAGAGACAAAGAGACAAAGAGACAAAGAGACAAAGAGACAAAGAGACAAATCTACAAAGCGACAAAGAGACAAATCTACAAAGCGACAAAGAGACAAATCTACAAAGCGACAAAGAGACAAAGAGACAAAGCGACAAAGAGACAAAGAGACAAAGAGACAAAGAGACAAAGAGACAAAGAGACAAAGAGACAAATAGTCAAAGAGACAAAGAGACAAAGAGACAAAGAGACAAAGAGACAAAAAGACAAAAAGACAAAAAGACAAAAAGACAAAAAGACAAAGAGACAAAGCGACAAAGAGACAAAGAGACAAAGAGACAAAGAGACAAAGAGACAAAGAGACAAAGAGACAAAGAGACAAAGAGACACAGAGACAAAGCGACAAAGAGACAAAGCGACAAAGAGACAAAGAGACAAAGCGACAAAGAGACAAAGAGACAAATCTACAAAGCGACAAAGAGACAAATCTACAAAGCGACAAAGAGACAAAGAGACAAAGCGACAAAGAGACAAAGAGACAAATTTACAAAGCGACAAAGAGACAAATCTACAAAGCGACAAAGAGACAAATCTACAAAGCGACAAAGAGACAAATCTACAAAGCGACAAAGAGACAAAGAGACAAAGCGACAAAGAGACAAAGAGACAAAAAGACAAAGAGACAAAGAGACAAAGAGACAAAGAGTCAAAGAGACAAAGAGACAAAGAGACAAAGAGACAAAGAGACAAAAAGACAAAAAGACAAAAAGACAAAAAGACAAAAAGACAAAGAGACAAAGCGACAAAGAGACAAAGAGACAAAGAGACAAAGAGACAAAGAGACAAAGAGACAAAGAGACAAAGAGACACAGAGACACAGAGACAAAGCGACAAAGAGACAAAGCGACAAAGAGACAAAGAGACAAAGCGACAAAGAGACAAAGAGACAAATCTACAAAGCGACAAAGAGACAAAGAGACAAAGAGACAAAAAGACAAAAAGACAAAAAGACAAAAAGACAAAGAGACAAAGCGACAAAGCGACAAAGAGACAAAGAGACAAAGAGACAAAGAGACAAAGAGACAAAGAGACAAAGAGACAAAGAGACACAGAGACACAGAGACAAAGCGACAAATCTACAAAGCGACAAAGAGACAAAGAGACAAAGCGACAAAGAGACAAAGAGACAAATCTACAAAGCGACAAAGAGACAAATCTACAAAGCGACAAAGAGACAAAGAGACAAAGTGACAAAGAGACAAAGAGACAAATTTACAAAGCGACAAAGAGACAAATCTACAAAGCGACAAAGAGACAAAGAGACAAAGCGACAAAGAGACAAAGAGACAAATCTACAAAGCGACAAAGAGACAAATCTACAAAGCGACAAAGAGACAAAGAGACAAAGTGACATAGCTACAGAGGAACATATCGAGAGAGTGAGACAGCGACAAGAATAACAGAGATAAGCAACAGATTGACACGATTTTTAATAACGTATTCAATGTATGATCTCTTCTTAATACAACAGTTATTTTTTTCATTAAAATTGGATTATCAATAACAGAGATAATTACTAGTGACCTTGTGAGATTGCAATTGCGCAAAATTTATGTTAGCATATTTTTTCTACGACACATTTCAAATATAGTGCCGTTTTCCGCGTTGGAATCTGACCAATAGTAACGGAAATGGAAGTTAGTACCTTTTTGGTCTGTCTCTGTCTCTGTGCCTCTGTGTCTCTGTGCCTCTGTATCTTTGTATATCTGTGTCTCTCTGTCTCTCTCTGTCTCTCTCTCTGTCTCTCTCTCTGTCTCTCTCTCTCTGTCTCTCTCTCTGTCTCTCTCTCTGTCTCTCTCTCTGTCTCTCTCTCTGTCTCTCTCTCTCTGTCTCTCTCTCTCTCTGTCTCTCTCTCTGTCTCTCTCTCTGTCTCTCTCTGTCTCTCTCTCTGTCTCTCTCTCTGTGTCTCTCTCTGTCTCTCTCTCTGTCTCTGTCTCTGTCTCTCTCTCTGTGTCTCTCTCTGTCCCTCTCTCTGTCTCTCTCTCTGTCTCTCTCTGTCTATCTCTGTCTCTCTATCTCTCTGTCTCTCTGTCTCTCTGTGTCTCTGTGTCTCTCTCTATCTCTCTGTCTCTCTGTCTCTGTGTCTCTCTCTGTCTGACTGTCTGTCTGACTGTCTGTCTGACTGTCTGTCTGACTGTCTGTCTGACTGTCTGTCTGACTGTCTGTCTGACTGTCTGTCTGACTGTCTGTCTGACTGTCTGTCTGACTGTCTGTCTGACTGTCTGTCTGACTGTCTGTCTGACTGTCTGTCTGACTGTCTGTCTGACTGTCTGTCTGACTGTCTGTCTGACTGTCTGTCTGACTGTCTGTCTGACTGTCTGTCTGACTGTCTGTCTGACTGTCTGTCTGACTGTCTGTCTGACTGTCTGTCTGACTGTCTGTCTGACTGTCTGTCTGACTGTCTGTCTGACTGTCTGTCTGACTGTCTGTCTGACTGTCTGTCTGACTGTCTGTCTGACTGTCTGTCTGACTGTCTGTCTGACTGTCTGTCTGACTGTCTGTCTGACTGTCTGTCTGACTGTCTGTCTGACTGTCTGTCTGACTGTCTGTCTGACTGTCTGTCTGACTGTCTGTCTGACTGTCTGTCTGACTGTCTGTCTGACTGTCTGTCTGACTGTCTGTCTGACTGTCTGTCTGACTGTCTGTCTGACTGTCTGTCTGACTGTCTGTCTGACTGTCTGTCTGACTGTCTGTCTGACTGTCTGTCTGACTGTCTGTCTGACTGTCTGTCTGACTGTCTGTCTGACTGTCTGTCTGACTGTCTGTCTGACTGTCTGTCTGACTGTCTGTCTGACTGTCTGTCTGACTGTCTGTCTGACTGTCTGTCTGACTGTCTGTCTGACTGTCTGTCTGACTGTCTGTCTGACTGTCTGTCTGACTGTCTGTCTGACTGTCTGTCTGACTGTCTGTCTGACTGTCTGTCTGACTGTCTGTCTGACTGTCTGTCTGACTGTCTGTCTGACTGTCTGTCTGACTGTCTGTCTGACTGTCTGTCTGACTGTCTGTCTGACTGTCTGTCTGACTGTCTGTCTGACTGTCTGTCTGACTGTCTGTCTGACTGTCTGTCTGACTGTCTGTCTGACTGTCTGTCTGACTGTCTGTCTGACTGTCTGTCTGACTGTCTGTCTGACTGTCTGTCTGACTGTCTGTCTGACTGTCTGTCTGACTGTCTGTCTGACTGTCTGTCTGACTGTCTGTCTGACTGTCTGTCTGACTGTCTGTCTGACTGTCTGTCTGACTGTCTGTCTGACTGTCTGTCTGACTGTCTGTCTGACTGTCTGTCTGACTGTCTGTCTGACTGTCTGTCTGACTGTCTGTCTGACTGTCTGTCTGACTGTCTGTCTGACTGTCTGTCTGACTGTCTGTCTGACTGTCTGTCTGACTGTCTGTCTGACTGTCTGTCTGACTGTCTGTCTGACTGTCTGTCTGACTGTCTGTCTGACTGTCTGTCTGACTGTCTGTCTGACTGTCTGTCTGACTGTCTGTCTGACTGTCTGTCTGACTGTCTGTCTGACTGTCTGTCTGACTGTCTGTCTGACTGTCTGTCTGACTGTCTGTCTGACTGTCTGTCTGACTGTCTGTCTGACTGTCTGTCTGACTGTCTGTCTGACTGTCTGTCTGACTGTTTGTCTGACTGTCTGTCTGACTGTCTGTCTGACTGTCTGTCTGACTGTCTGTCTGACTGTCTGTCTGACTGTCTGTCTGACTGTCTGTCTGACTGTCTGTCTGACTGTCTGTCTGACTGTCTGTCTGACTGTCTGTCTGACTGTCTGTCTGACTGTCTGTCTGACTGTCTGTCTGACTGTCTGTCTGACTGTCTGTCTGACTGTCTGTCTGACTGTCTGTCTGACTGTCTGTCTGACTGTCTGTCTGACTGTCTGTTTGACTGTCTGTCTGACTGTCTGTCTGACTGTCTGTTTGACTGTCTGTTTGACTGTCTGTCTGACTGTCTGTCTGACTGTCTGTCTGACTGTCTGTCTGACTGTCTGTCTGACTGTCTGTCTGACTGTCTGTCTGACTGTCTGTCTGACTGTCTGTCTGACTGTCTGTCTGACTGTCTGTCTGACTGTCTGTCTGACTGTCTGTCTGACTGTCTGTCTGACTGTCTGTCTGACTGTCTGTCTGACTGTCTGTCTGACTGTCTGTCTGACTGTCTGTCTGACTGTCTGTCTGACTGTCTGTCTGACTGTCTGTCTGACTGTCTGTCTGACTGTCTGTCTGACTGTCTGTCTGACTGTCTGTCTGACTGTCTGTCTGACTGTCTGTCTGACTGTCTGTCTGACTGTCTGTCTGACTGTCTGTCTGACTGTCTGTCTGACTGTCTGTCTGACTGTCTGTCTGACTGTCTGTCTGACTGTCTGTCTGACTGTCTGTCTGACTGTCTGTCTGACTGTCTGTCTGACTGTCTGTCTGACTGTCTGTCTGACTGTCTGTCTGACTGTCTGTCTGACTGTCTGTCTGACTGTCTGTCTGACTGTCTGTCTGACTGTCTGTCTGACTGTCTGTCTGACTGTCTGTCTGACTGTCTGTCTGACTGTCTGTCTGACTGTCTGTCTGACTGTCTGTCTGACTGTCTGTCTGACTGTCTGTCTGACTGTCTGTCTGACTGTCTGTCTGACTGTCTGTCTGACTGTCTGTCTGACTGTCTGTCTGACTGTCTGTCTGACTGTCTGTCTGACTGTCTGTCTGACTGTCTGTCTGACTGTCTGTCTGACTGTCTGTCTGACTGTCTGTCTGACTGTCTGTCTGACTGTCTGTCTGACTGTCTGTCTGACTGTCTGTCTGACTGTCTGTCTGACTGTCTGTCTGACTGTCTGTCTGACTGTCTGTCTGACTGTCTGTCTGACTGTCTGTCTGACTGTCTGTCTGACTGTCTGTCTGACTGTCTGTCTGACTGTCTGTCTGACTGTCTGTCTGACTGTCTGTCTGACTGTCTGTCTGACTGTCTGTCTGACTGTCTGTCTGACTGTCTGTCTGACTGTCTGTCTGACTGTCTGTCTGACTGTCTGTCTGACTGTCTGTCTGACTGTCTGTCTGACTGTCTGTCTGACTGTCTGTCTGACTGTCTGTCTGACTGTCTGTCTGACTGTCTGTCTGACTGTCTGTCTGACTGTCTGTCTGACTGTCTGTCTGACTGTCTGTCTGACTGTCTGTCTGACTGTCTGTCTGACTGTCTGTCTGACTGTCTGTCTGACTGTCTGTCTGACTGTCTGTCTGACTGTCTGTCTGACTGTCTGTCTGACTGTCTGTCTGACTGTCTGTCTGACTGTCTGTCTGACTGTCTGTCTGACTGTCTGTCTGACTGTCTGTCTGACTGTCTGTCTGACTGTCTGTCTGACTGTCTGTCTGACTGTCTGTCTGACTGTCTGTCTGACTGTCTGTCTGACTGTCTGTCTGACTGTCTGTCTGACTGTCTGTCTGACTGTCTGTCTGACTGTCTGTCTGACTGTCTGTCTGACTGTCTGTCTGACTGTCTGTCTGACTGTCTGTCTGACTGTCTGTCTGACTGTCTGTCTGACTGTCTGTCTGACTGTCTGTCTGACTGTCTGTCTGACTGTCTGTCTGACTGTCTGTCTGACTGTCTGTCTGACTGTCTGTCTGACTGTCTGTCTGACTGTCTGTCTGACTGTCTGTCTGACTGTCTGTTTGACTGTCTGTCTGACTGTCTGTCTGACTGTCTGTCTGACTGTCTGTCTGACTGTCTGTTTGACTGTCTGTCTGACTGTCTGTCTGACTGTCTGTCTGACTATCTGTCTGACTGTCTGTCTGACTGTCTGTCTGACTGTCTGTTTGACTGTCTGTCTGACTGTCTGTCTGACTGTCTGTCTGACTGTCTGTCTGACTGTCTGTTTGACTGTCTGTCTGACTGTCTGTCTGACTGTCTGTCTGACTATCTGTCTGACTGTCTGTCTGACTGTCTGTCTGACTGTCTGTCTGACTGTCTGTCTGACTGTCTGTCTGACTGTCTGTCTGACTGTCTGTCTGACTGTCTGTCTGACTGTCTGTCTGACTGTCTGTCTGACTGTCTGTCTGACTGTCTGTCTGACTGTCTGTCTGACTGTCTGTCTGACTGTCTGTCTGACTGTCTGTCTGACTGTCTGTCTGACTGTCTGTCTGACTGTCTGTCTGACTGTCTGTCTGACTGTCTGTCTGACTGTCTGTCTGACTGTCTGTCTGACTGTCTGTCTGACTGTCTGTCTGACTGTCTGTCTGACTGTCTGTCTGACTGTCTGTCTGACTGTCTGTCTGACTGTCTGTCTGACTGTCTGTCTGACTGTCTGTCTGACTGTCTGTCTGACTGTCTGTCTGACTGTCTGTCTGACTGTCTGTCTGACTGTCTGTCTGACTGTCTGTCTGACTGTCTGTCTGACTGTCTGTCTGACTGTCTGTCTGACTGTCTGTCTGACTGTCTGTCTGACTGTCTGTCTGACTGTCTGTCTGACTGTCTGTCTGACTGTCTGTCTGACTGTCTGTCTGACTGTCTGTCTGACTGTCTGTCTGACTGTCTGTCTGACTGTCTGTCTGACTGTCTGTCTGACTGTCTGTCTGACTGTCTGTCTGACTGTCTGTCTGACTGTCTGTCTGACTGTCTGTCTGACTGTCTGTCTGACTGTCTGTCTGACTGTCTGTCTGACTGTCTGTCTGACTGTCTGTCTGACTGTCTGTCTGACTGTCTGTCTGACTGTCTGTCTGACTGTCTGTCTGACTGTCTGTCTGACTGTCTGTCTGACTGTCTGTCTGACTGTCTGTCTGACTGTCTGTCTGACTGTCTGTCTGACTGTCTGTCTGACTGTCTGTCTGACTGTCTGTCTGACTGTCTGTCTGACTGTCTGTCTGACTGTCTGTCTGACTGTCTGTCTGACTGTCTGTCTGACTGTCTGTCTGACTGTCTGTCTGACTGTCTGTCTGACTGTCTGTCTGACTGTCTGTCTGACTGTCTGTCTGACTGTCTGTCTGACTGTCTGTCTGACTGTCTGTCTGACTGTCTGTCTGACTGTCTGTCTGACTGTCTGTCTGACTGTCTGACTGTCTGTCTGTCTGTCTGTCTGACTGTCTGTCTGTTTTTTCTCTAAATTTACCCGTACTGATACATTTTTATTGTGACACAGTAAAAACATTGTCGAGAACATAATAATAAATCGAGAGAGATGTGCACACCTCGAGAATTACACACGGATAATTAACATTTAGTCATATTTTTTTTCATTCCAAGTATTTTTCGCCGTTGCGCGCTGAGAAGAAATTAAAAATTAAAAAAAATTAAATAAAAAAAAAGAAGAGTTCTTTAACCTGTGTATGTGTCTGTCATTAGATTTTAGATATAACGTGAGAGAGATGCGGAAAAAAAAAAGATGAAATGAATTCGTGAATAACGGTGAAATTTAGTGTAAATGAGTGAAACATGGAAAATAAAATCGTTTTTATGAGATGATTTAATTAATTTGCGTTCTTGGAATTTTTTTTTTGTCGTATGAGTAAAATAAAATTAAGTTTGAAAAAAATAATAATTAATAATTAATTTTTTAAGATGAATATAAAAAAATTAAAATATTTCTTAAAAGTAGTTCGGTGTATGACAAATTAGACATGACAGTTAATACGAACTTGAAAAAATTAAAAAATTAATAAAAAATAATTAAAAATTGCTATAAAATTGATGAAATTGCTATAAAATTAATGAAATTGCTATAAAATTGATAAAATTGCTATAAAATTGATGAAATTGCTATAAAATTAATGAAATTGCTATAAAATTGATAAAATTGCTATAAAATTGATGAAATTGCTATAAAATTGATAAAATTGCTATAAAATTGATGAAATTGCTATAAAATTAATGAAATTGCTATAAAATTGATAAAATTGCTATAAAATTGATGAAATTGCTATAAAATTGATAAAATTGCTATAAAATTGATGAAATTGCTATAAAATTAATGAAATTGCTATAAAATTGATAAAATTGCTATAAAATTGATGAAATTGCTATAAAATTGATAAAATTGCTATAAAATTGATGAAATTGCTATAAAATTAATGAAATTGCTATAAAATTGATAAAATTGCTATAAAATTGATGAAATTGCTATAAAATTAATAAAATTGCTATAAAATTGATAAAATTGCTATAAAATTGATGAAATTGCTATAAAATTAATGAAATTGCTATAAAATTGATAAAATTGCTATAAAATTGATGAAATTGCTATAAAATTGATAAAATTGCTATAAAATTGATGAAATTGCTATAAAATTAATGAAATTGCTATAAAATTGATAAAATTGCTATAAAATTGATAAAATTGCTATAAAATTGATGAAATCGCTATAAAATTGATAAAATTGCTATAAAATTGATAAAATTGCTATAAAATTGATAAAATTGCTATAAAATTGATGAAATTGCTATAAAATTAATGAAATTGCTATAAAATTGATAAAATTGCTATAAAATTGATGAAATTGCTATAAAATTGATAAAATTGCTATAAAATTGATGAAATTGCTATAAAATTAATGAAATTGCTATAAAATTGATAAAATTGCTATAAAATTGATAAAATTGCTATAAAATTGATGAAATCGCTATAAAATTGATAAAATTGCTATAAAATTGATAAAATTGCTATAAAATTGATAAAATTGCTATAAAATTGATGAAATTGCTATAAAATTAATGAAATTGCTATAAAATTGATAAAATTGCTATAAAATTAATGAAATTGCTATAAAATTGATAAAATTGCTATAAAATTGATGAAATTGCTATAAAATTGATAAAATTGCTATAAAATTGATGAAATTGCTATAAAATTAATGAAATTGCTATAAAATTGATAAAATTGCTATAAAATTGATGAAATTGCTATAAAATTGATAAAATTGCTATAAAATTGATGAAATTGTTATAAAATTAATGAAATTGCTATAAAATTGATAAAATTGCTATAAAATTGATGAAATTGCTATAAAATTAATAAAATTGCTATAAAATTGATAAAATTGCTATAAAATTGATGAAATTGCTATAAAATTAATGAAATTGCTATAAAATTGATAAAATTGCTATAAAATTGATGAAATTGCTATAAAATTGATAAAATTGCTATAAAATTGATGAAATTGCTATAAAATTAATGAAATTGCTATAAAATTGATAAAATTGCTATAAAATTGATGAAATTGCTATAAAATTGATAAAATTGCTATAAAATTGATGAAATTGCTATAAAATTGATAAAATTGCTATAAAATTGATGAAATTGCTATAAAATTAATAAAATTGCTATAAAATTGATAAAATTGCTATAAAATTGATGAAATTGCTATAAAATTAATGAAATTGCTATAAAATTGATAAAATTGCTATAAAATTAATAAAATTGCTATAAAATCGATAAAATTGCTATAAAATTGATGAAATTGCTATAAATATAAAAAACAAGTGAAAAATTGCTATAAAATTGATGAAATTGCTATAAATATGAAAAAACAAGTGAAAAATTGCTATAAAATTGATGAAATTGCTATAAATATGAAAAAACAAGTGAAAAATTGCTATAAAATTTATGAAATTGCTATAAAATTAATGAAATTGCTATAAAATCGATAAAATTGCTATAAAATTGATAAAATTGCTATAAAATTTATGAAATTGCTATAAAATTAATGAAATTGCTATAAAATTAATGAAATTGCTATAAAATCGATAAAATTGCTATAAAATCGATAAAATTGCTATAAAATTGATAAAATTGCTATAAAATTTATGAAATTGCTATAAAATTGATAAAATTGCTATAAAATTGATGAAATTGCTATAAAATTAATGAAATTGCTATAAAATTGATAAAATTGCTATAAAATTGATGAAATCGCTATAAAATTGATAAAATTGCTATAAAATTTATGAAATTGCTATAAAATTTATGAAATTGCTATAAAATTAATGAAATTGCTATAAAATCGATAAAATTGCTATAAAATTGATAAAATTGCTATAAAATTTATGAAATTGCTATAAAATTAATGAAATTGCTATAAAATTAATGAAATTGCTATAAAATCGATAAAATTGCTATAAAATTGATAAAATTGCTATAAAATTTATGAAATTGCTATAAAATTAATGAAATTGCTATAAAATCGATAAAATTGCTATAAAATTGATAAAATTGCTATAAAATTAATGAAATCGCTATAAAATTGATAAAGTTGCTATAAAATTAATAAAATTGCTATAAAATCGATAAAATTGCTATAAAATTGATGAAATTGCTATAAATATAAAAAACAAGTGAAAAATTGCTATAAAATTGATGAAATTGCTATAAATATAAAAAACAAGTGAAAAATTGCTATAAAATTAATGAAATCGCTATAAAATTGATAAAATTGCTATAAAATTGATGAAATTGCTATAAAATCGATAAAATTGCTATAAAATTAATGAAATCGCTATAAATATAAAAAACAAGTGAAAAATTGCTATAAAATTGATAAAATTGCTATAAAATTGATGAAATTGCTATAAATATAAAAAACAAGTGAAAAATTGCTATAAAATTAATGAAATCGCTATAAATATAAAAAACAAGTGAAAAATTGCTATAAAATTAATGAAATCGCTATAAAATTGATAAAGTTGCTATAAAATTAATAAAATTGCTATAAAATCGATAAAATTGCTATAAAATTGATGAAATTGCTATAAATATAAAAAACAAGTGAAAAATTGCTATAAAATTAATGAAATCGCTATAAAATTGATAAAGTTGCTATAAAATTAATAAAATTGCTATAAAATCGATAAAATTGCTATAAAATTGATGAAATTGCTATAAATATAAAAAACAAGTGAAAAATTGCTATAAAATTAATGAAATCGCTATAAAATTGATAAAGTTGCTATAAAATTAATAAAATTGCTATAAAATCGATAAAATTGCTATAAAATTGATGAAATTGCTATAAATATAAAAAACAAGTGAAAAATTGCTATAAAATTAATGAAATTGCTATAAAATTGATAAAATTGCTATAAAATTGATGAAATTGCTATAAAATTGATGAAATTGCTATAAATATGAAAAAACAAGTGAAAAATTGCTATAAAATTAATGAAATTGCTATAAAATTGATAAAATTGCTATAAAATTGATGAAATTGCTATAAAATTGATGAAATTGCTATAAAATTGATGAAATTGCTATAAAATTGATGAAATTGCTATAAATATGAAAAAACAAGTGAAAAATTGCTATATAATTAATAAAATAACTAAACAAAAAACATAAAATTGCTTAAAAATTGATAAAAAAAAATGCTAAAAAATTCCTCTAAAGTTAATAAAAAATTGCTAGAAAATTGCTATAAATTTAAAAAATCAACCGAAAAATTTTATATTAATAGAAAATTATAAAAGTGCTATAATATTCCTATAAAGTTATAAATACAAAAATAGAGAAATTGCTATAAAATTAATAAAAATTATTGAAAAAGTACCAAAATTGCTATGAGATTTATAAAACATACTGAAAAATTGCTATAAAATTGATGAAATTACTATGAATGTGAAATCATGATTTACCATCATTCTTTATCATTTCTCATCATTTTCCATCATTTTTCGACCATTTTGGATCATTTTCCACGATTTTTCATCATTTTCCATCATTTTCCTTAATTTTCCATAATTTTCCATGATTTTCCATAATTTTTCCTCATTTTCCATTATTTTACATCATTTTTCTTTATTTTTCATCATTTTCGATCATTTTCCATGAGTCTTTATTATTTTCTGTTTTTTTCTTGATTTTTCATCATTTTCCATCAGGTTCCATCATTTTCCAACATAATTTAGCATTTTTCATCATTTTCTAATATTTTTCATTGGTTTCTATTATTTTCCATCATTTTCCATCATTTTCTGTGATTTTACATCATTTTTCATTTTTTCGATCATTCTCCATGATTTTCCATCATTTTCTGTTGTTTTTCAACATTTTGAATCATTTTCTATCCATTTTTCCATTTCTCCTTTTTCCATTTTTCATTTTTCTTTTTTTCCATTTTTCCAATTTTCCATTTTACCATTTTTCCACATTTCCATTTTTTTATTTTTCTAATTGAAAAATTGCTACAAAATTAATAAAATTGCTATAAAAATAATAAAAAATTTCCAAAAAATTGTTAAAAAAAAATTCGTCTTAATCGCTATAAAACAATTTCTAAACTTGCATTTATTTATTTTTTTTATAGAATTAAGAATAATTATGTATAATTCATATATATGAAGTTAATTTTGATACTTAATACGGGCCTGGTTTTTTATATATTTATATAAAAATAGATATAAATACGTTTTTCCTTTCTAATATATTTAATCTAAATAAGGATGAGGTTGGGAGACTTGGGGGAACACCATAATATAAATATATAAAAAATGTTGGGGTTTCGCGGACGTCAATGAACTCTCATTCTCTCTCTCTCTCTCTCTCTCACTATTTGTGTCATTTTTAAGTTCAACAATTTTTTTTTTATAAAATTAACAATAATATTGTTTCGACAACTAAAAATTGAACTAAAACTCTATAAAATTAAATAAATGCAACTTTTGGCATTTGTTTTATAGCAATTAAAACGGTTTTTTTTATTTTTTTAAATTTTATAAAAAAAATTATTTTTTATCAATTTTATAATATTTTTCCAGTTGTTTTATCAATTTTATAGCAATTTTTCGATTAGAAAAATGGAAAAATGGAAAAATGGAAAAATGGAAAAATGAATGGAAAATGTTGGAAAATTATACAAAATAACAGAAAATGATGGAAGATAATAAAGAATGATCGAAAATGATGAAAAATGATGAAAAATCATGGAAAATGATGAAAAATTATCGAAAATTATAAAAAATGATGAAAAATAATGAAAAATGATGAAAAATGACAGAAAATGTTTAAATAGGATTGAAAATTATGGAAAATGATGGGAATTGGTGAAAAATGATGAAAAATAAAAGAAAATATTGTAATACGATGGAAAATGATGGGAAATGATAGAAAATGATAGAAAATGATAGAAAAAGATGGAAAATGAGAAAAACTTATGGAAAATCATGGAAAATTATGGAAGAGTATGGGAAATAATGAAAAACAGTGAAAAATGATGGAAAATGCTAAAATATGATTGAAAATGATGAAAAACGACGGGAAATCGTGAAAAATGATAAAAAATAATAGAAAATGTTGTAATACGATGGAAAATTATGAAAAACAATGGAAAATAATGGGAAATGAAGGAAATATGGAAAATGATGGAAAAATGGATCACGATAGAGAAAACAAAGTAAATCTAGTGTATTAATAATAATAATTATTATTATTATAAAAAAAGGAACAAATATTAGTTAGTGTTTCTCTCTCTTTTTTTTTCCTCTTGCGTACGCGTCATTCGTTTCTCATTTGGATTTAAAATCTACATCTAGAAACGGTTTTTCTTTTATATTCTATGCAAATGTGTTTGAGAGAAAATATCCAAGTAGGGCCTGGCCTGTGTCTCGGCCTGTTCTGACTCGGCTTACAAGCCAACTTTGTACTTTTCAAGGTTCCCGAAACAAACGATCGTTTCCAAGTTGACACGCGGTAATTGCGCAAAAAAAAAATTATACGTGCTTTCGATTTATTTTTAATCTCATTAAAAAAGGTACAAATATATACTGAAGCGGTCCTGGATATTTTTTTTTTTTTTTTTAATGTTATTGTCGATTGTTTTTATAATTAGAATATAAAAAAAATTATTGAGAAAAATTCGGGTGTAAAATTATTAAAAAAAAAGCTCAAGAGAAATTTTTTTGTCAAATTAAATATACAGGGTGTTTAAAGTTAAATGTTATTTACGTTTTATTTTTTGTAATTACCATGTATAATTTCTATATTTTTTATTATTTTTAATAAAGTTTATTAGATTTAGAAACTTTTATAATCAATAATTTTTTTTGTCAAATAAAAAATACAGGGTGTACAAAGCAAAATGTTCTTTTTTTTTATACATTATTTACGTTGTTTTTTTTGTAATTACCCTGTATAATTTCGATATTTTTTTTAATTTTTAATAACGTTTATTAGATTTAGAAACTTTTATAATCAATAATTTTTTTTGTCAAATAAAAAATACAGGGTGTACAAAGCAAAATGTTCTTTTTTTTATACATTATTTACGTTGTTTTTTTTGTAATTACCCTGTATAATTTCGATATTTTTTTTAATTTTTAATAACGTTTATTAGATTTAGAAACTTTTATAATCAATAATTTTTTTTGTCAAATAAAAAATACAGGGTGTACAAAGCAAAATGTTCTTTTTTTTATACATTATTTACGTTGTTTTTTTTTGTAATTACCCTGTATAATTTCGATATTTTTTCTTATTTTTAATAAATTTTATTAGATTTAGAAACTTTTATAATCAATAATTTTTTTTATCAAATAAAAAATACAGGGTGTACAAAGTAAAATGTTCTTTTTTTTTATACATTATTTACGTTTCTTTTTTTGTAATTACCCTGTATAATTTCTAAATTTTTTCTTATTTTTAATAAAGTTTATTAGATTTAGAAACTTTTATAATGAATAATTTTTTTTGTCAAATAAAAAATACAGGGTGTACAAAGCAAAATGTTCTTTTTTTTTATACATTATTTACGTTGTTTTTTTTGTAATTACACTGTATAATTTCGATATTTTTTCTTATTTTTAATTAAGTTTATTAGATTTAGAAACTTTTATAATCAATAATTTTTTTTGTCAAATAAAAAATACAGGGTGTAGAAAGCAAAATGTTCTTTTTTGATTAAAAATTCAATTATTTCATTAATAATTACAATAAAATAATAGAACAAACTTAAAAATTAACAAACAGTTGCAAGAGCATTTAAACCACCATTAAAAATTTTTATTTAAAAAAAAAATCCACTCTATAACGTCATTCATTCAAGTCTTATACAACACTCAAAAGTATTCATAAAATTGTAGTAAAATTTTTACTATCCCAACATAAAAAGACAATTTTATTTTTTATGAGACGAAAGACAAGAATTTCCTATAAATCAATTTTTGTGTTACTTAAATGTAAATAACCATAAAAAAAAAATTATGTTCGTAATTTCGTTATTGATATATAAAAATGCAATTATCAATAATTTACAACGTATTTTTTTTTTTGTTCCGCGCTAGTTAAAATTTTAAAATTAAATAAAAAAAAAAAAAACGTCAAGTCGACATGCGATCCGGTTTTATTTTTCAATTATCGAATTATCGAATTAAAATAATTTGTATCTATAATTCGTTTAATTGTATGTTTCCTTTTTGAAATTTTAAAATGCGTGTTTTTATGTCATCACTTTGTATGTTTTGTGGTTGATATGAACCGGATGGATGGTTAAGTAGTCACAGCACAATTGGAGAAATTTTTATTAGATTTTAGGAAATTATTAAATTTTAATTGATTTATGGTTAATTTAATAGAAAAATAATAATAACACTCGTGGTTTATTTTTTAATTTTAACACTCGAGTAATTTAACAATAAAAAACATTTTGCTTTGTACACCCTGTATTTTTTATTTGACAAAAAAAATTATTGATTATAAAAGTTTCTACATCTAATAAACTTTATTAAAAATAAGAAAAAATATAGAAATTATACAGGGTAATTACAAAAAATTAAACATAAATAATGTATAAAAAAAAAGAACATTTTGCTTTGTACACCCTGTATTTTTTATTTGACAAAAAAAATTATTGATTATAAAAGTTTCTAAATCTAATAAACTTTATTAAAAATAAGAAAAGATATCGAAATTATACAGGGTAATTACAAAAAAAGAAACGTAAATATTGTATAAAAAAAAAGAACATTTTGCTTTGTACACCCTGTATTTTTTATTTGACAAAAAAAATTATTGATTATAAAAGTTTCTAAATCTAATAAACTTTATTAAAAATAAGAAAAAATATCGAAATTATACAGGGTAATTACAAAAAATTAAACATAAATAATGTATAAAAAAAAAGAACATTTTGCTTTGTACACCCTGTATTTTTTATTTGGCAAAAAAAATTATTGATTATAAAAGTTTCTAAATCTAATAAACTTTATTAAAAATAAGAAAAAATATAGAAATTATACAGGGTAATTACAAAAAATTAAACATAAATAATGTATAAAAAAAAAGAACATTTTGCTTTGTACACCCTGTATTTTTTATTTGGCAAAAAAAATTATTGATTATAAAAGTTTCTAAATCTAATAAACTTTATTAAAAATAAGAAAAAATATTGAAATTATACAGGGTAATTACAAAAAATTAAACATAAATAATGTATAAAAAAAAAGAACATTTTGCTTTGTACACCCTGTATTTTTTATTTGACAAAAAAAATTATTGATTATAAAAGTTTCTAAATCTAATAAACTTTATTAAAAATAAGAAAAAATATCGAAATTATACAGGGTAATTACAAAAAATTAAACATAAATAATGTATAAAAAAAAAGAACATTTTGCTTTGTACACCCTGTATTTTTTATTTGGCAAAAAAAATTATTGATTATAAAAGTTTCTAAATCTAATAAACTTTATTAAAAATAAGAAAAAATATAGAAATTATACAGGGTAATTACAAAAAATTAAACATAAATAATGTATAAAAAAAAAGAACATTTTGCTTTGTACACCCTGTATTTTTTATTTGGCAAAAAAAATTATTGATTATAAAAGTTTCTAAATCTAATAAACTTTATTAAAAATAAGAAAAGATATCGAAATTATACAGGGTAATTACAAAAAAAGAAACGTAAATATTGTATAAAAAAAAAGAACATTTTGCTTTGTACACCCTGTATTTTTTATTTGACAAAAAAAATTATTGATTATAAAAGTTTCTAAATCTAATAAACTTTATTAAAAATAAGAAAAAATATAGAAATTATACAGGGTAATTACAAAAAATTAAACATAAATAATGTATAAAAAAAAAGAACATTTTGCTTTGTACACCCTGTATTTTTTATTTGGCAAAAAAAATTATTAATTATAAAAGTTTCTAAATCTAATAAACTTTATTAAAAATAAGAAAAAATATTGAAATTATACAGGGTAATTACAAAAAATTAAACATAAATAATGTATAAAAAAAAAACATTTTGCTTTGTACACCCTGTATTTTTTATTTGACAAAAAAAATTATTGATTATAAAAGTTTCTAAATCTAATAAACTTTATTAAAAATAAGAAAAAATATCGAAATTATACAGGGTAATTACAAAAAAAAAAACAACGTAAATAATGTATAAAAAAAAGAACATTTTGCTTTGTACACCCTGTATTTTTTATTTGACAAAAAAAATTATTGATTATAAAAGTTTCTAAATCTAATAAACTTTATTAAAAATAAAAAAAAATATCGAAATTATACAGGGCAATTACAAAAAAAAACAACATAAATAATGTATAAAAAAAAAGAACATTTTGCTTTGTACACCCTGTATTTTTTATTTGACAAAAAAAATTATTGATTATAAAAGTTTCTAAATCTAATAAATTTTATTAAAAATAAGAAAAAATATCGAAATTATACAGGGTAATTACAAAAAAAAACAACGTAAATAATGTATAAAAAAAAAGAACATTTTGCTTTGTACACCCTGTATTTTTTATTTGACAAAAAAAATTATTGATTATAAAAGTTTCTAAATCTAATAAACTTTAATAAAAATAAGAAAAAATATCGAAATTATACAGGGTAATTACAAAAAATTAAACATAAATAATGTATAAAAAAAGAACATTTTGCTTTGTACACCCTGTATTTTTTATTTGACAAAAAAAATTATTGATTATAAAAGTTTCTAAATCTAATAAACTTTATTAAAAATAAGAAAAAATTTAGAAATTATACAGGGTAATTACAAAAAAAGCAACGTAAATAATGTATAAAAAAAAGAACATTTTGCTTTGTACACCCTGTATGTTTTATTTGACAAAAAAAATTATTCATTATAAAAGTTTCTAAATCTAATAAAATTTATTAAAAATAAGAAAAAATATCGAAATTACACAGGGTAATTACAAAAAAAAACAACGTAAATAATATATAAAAAAAATGAACATTTTGCTTTGTACACCCTGTATTTTTTATTTGACAAAAAAAATTATTGAGTATTAAAGTTTCTAAATCTAATAAACTTTATTAAAAATAAGAAAAAATATCAAAATTATACAGGGTAATTACAAAAAATAAAACGTAAATAATGTATAAAAAAAAGAACATTTTGCTTTGTACACCCTGTATTTTTTATTTGACAAAAAAAATTATTCATTATAAAAGTTTCTAAATCTAATAAACTTTATTTAAAATAAGAAAAAATATCGAAATGATACAGGGTAATTACAAAAAAATGACGTAAATAATGTATAAAAAAAAAGAACATTTTGCTTTGTACACCCTGTATTTTTTATTTGACAAAAAAAATTATTGATTATAAAAGTTTCTAAATCTAATAAACTTTATTTAAAATAAGAAAAAATATCGAAATGATACAGGGTAATTACAAAAAAATGACGTAAATAATGTATAAAAAAAAAGAACATTTTGCTTTGTACACCCTGTATTTTTTATTTGACAAAAAAAATTATTCATTATAAAAGTTTCTAAATTTAATAATCTTTATTAAAAATAAGAAAAAATATTGAAATTATACAGGGTAATTACAAAAAATAAAACGTAAATAATGTATAAAAAAAAAGAACATTTTGCTTTGTACACCCTGTATTTTTTATTTGACAAAAAAAATTATTGATTATAAAAGTTTCTAAATCTAATAAACTTTATTTAAAATAAGAAAAAATATCGAAATGATACAGGGTAATTACAAAAAAATGACGTAAATAATGTATAAAAAAAAAAGAACATTTTGCTTTGTACACCCTGTATTTTTTATTTGACAAAAAAAATTATTGATTATAAAAGTTTCTAAATCTAATAAACTTTATTAAAAATAAGAAAAAATATTGAAATTATACAGGGTAATTACAAAAAATAAAACGTAAATAATGTATAAAAAAAAAGAACATTTTGCTTTGTACACCCTGTATTTTTTATTTGACAAAAAAAATTATTGATTATAAAAGTTTCTAAATCTAATAAACTTTATTTAAAATAAGAAAAAATATCGAAATGATACAGGGTAATTACAAAAAAATGACGTAAATAATGTATAAAAAAAAAGAACATTTTGCTTTGTACACCCTGTATTTTTTATTTGACAAAAAAAATTATTCATTATAAAAGTTTCTAAATTTAATAAACTTTATTAAAAATAAGAAAAAATATTGAAATTATACAGGGTAATTACAAAAAATAAAACGTAATAATGTATAAAAAAAAAGAACATTTTGCTTTGTACACCCTGTATTTTTTATTTGACAAAAAAAATTATTGATTATAAAAGTTTCTAAATCTAATAAACTTTATTTAAAATAAGAAAAAATATCGAAATGATACAGGGTAATTACAAAAAAATGACGTAAATAATGTATAAAAAAAAAGAACATTTTGCTTTGTACACCCTGTATTTTTTATTTGACAAAAAAAATTATTCATTATAAAAGTTTCTAAATTTAATAAACTTTATTAAAAATAAGAAAAAATATTGAAATTAAACAGGGTAATTACAAAAAATAAAACGTAAATAATGTATAAAAAAAAAGAACATTTTGCTTTGTACACCCTGTATTTTTTATTTGACAAAAAAAATTATTGATTATAAAAGTTTCTAAATCTAATAAACTTTATTTAAAATAAGAAAAAATATCGAAATGATACAGGGTAATTACAAAAAAATGACGTAAATAATGTATAAAAAAAAAGAACATTTTGCTTTGTACACCCTGTATTTTTTATTTGACAAAAAAAATTATTGATTATAAAAGTTTCTAAATCTAATAAACTTTATTTAAAATAAGAAAAAATATTGAAATTATACAGGGTAATTACAAAAAATTAAAACGTAAATAATGTATAAAAAAAAAGAACATTTTGCTTTGTACACCCTGTATTTTTTATTTGACAAAAAAAATTCTCGATTATAAAAGTTGCTCAATCTAATAAACTTTATTAAAAATAAGAAAAAATAACGAAATTATACAGGGTAATTACAAAAAAACAACGTAAATAATGTATAAAAAATGAACATTTTGCTTTGTACACCCTGTATTTTTAATTTGACAAAAAAAATTATTGATTATAAAAGTTTCTAAATCTAATAAACTTTATTAAAAATTAGAAAAAATATCGAAATTATACAGGGTAATTACAAAAAATTAAACATAAATAATGTATAAAAAAAAGAACATTTTGCTTTGTACACCCTGTATGTTTTATTTGACAAAAAAAATTATTCATTATAAAAGTTTCTAAATCTAATAAACTTTATTAAAAATAAGAAAAAATATTGAAATTATACAGGGTAATTACAAAAAAAAAACAACGTAAATAATGTATAAAAAGAGAACATTTTGCTTTGTACACCCTGTATTTTTTATTTGACAAAAAAAATTATTCATTATAAAAGTTTCTAAATCTAATAAACTTTATTAAAAACAAGAAAAAAATATCGAAATTATACAGGGTAATTACAAAAAAAACAACGTAAATAATGTATAAAAAAAAACATTTTGCTTTGTACACCCTGTAGTTTTTATTTGACAAAAAAAATTATTGATTATAAAAGTTTCTAAATCTAATAAACGTTATTAAAAATAAGAAAAAATATCGAAATTATACAGGGTAGTTACAAAAAATAAAACATAAATAATGTATAAAAAAAAAGAAAATTTTGCTTTGTACACCCTGTATTTTTTATTTGACAAAAAAAATTATTGATTATAAAAGTTTCTAAATCTAATAAACTTTATTAAAAATAAGAAAAAATATCGAAATTATACAGGGTAATTACAAAAAATTAAACATAAATAATGTATAAAAAAAAAGAACATTTTGCGTTGTATTTTTTATTTGACAAAAAAAATTATTGATTATAAAAGTTTCTAAATCTAATAAACTTTATTAAAAATAAGAAAAAATATCGAAATTATACAGGGTAATTACAAAAAATTAAACATAAATAATGTATAAAAAAAAAGAACATTTTGCTTTGTACACCCTGTATTTTTTATTTGACAAAAAAAATTATTGATTATAAAAGTTTCTAAATCTAATAAACTTTATTAAAAATAAGAAAAAATATTGAAATTATACAGGGTAATTACAAAAAATTAAACATAAATAATGTATAAAAAAAAAGAACATTTTGCTTTGTACACCCTGTATTTTTTATTTGACAAAAAAAATTATTGATTATAAAAGTTTCTAAATCTAATAAACTTTATTAAAAATAAGAAAAAATATCGAAATTATACAGGGTAATTACAAAAAATTAAACATAAATAATGTATAAAAAAAAAGAACATTTTGCTTTGTACACCCTGTATTTTTTAATTGTCAGAAAAAATTATTCATTATAAAAGTTTCTAAATTTAATAAACTTTATTGAAAATGAGAAAAAATATTGAAATTATACAGGGTAATTACAAAAAATTAAACGTAAATAATGTATAAAAAAAGAACATTTTGCTTTGTACACCCTGTATTTTTTATTTGATAAAAAAAATTATTGATTATAAAAGTTTCCAAATTTAATAAACTTTATTAAAAATAAGAAAAAATGTCGAAATTATACAGGGTAATCACAAAAAAAGAAACGTAAATAATGTATAAAAAAAAGAACATTTTGCTTTGTACACCCTGTATTTTTTATTTAACAAAAAAAAATATTCATTATAAAAGTTTCTAAATCTAATAAAATTTATTAAAAATAGGAAAAAATATCGAAATTATACAGGGTAATTACAAAAAATTAAACATAAATAATGTATAAAAAAAAGAACATTTTGCTTTGTACACCCTGTATTTTTTATTTGACAAAAAAAATTATTGATTATATAAGTTTCTAAATCTAATAAAATTTATTAAAAATTATAAAAAATATCGAAATTATACAGGGTAATTACAAAAAAAAACAACGTAAATAATGTATAAAAAAAAGAACATTTTGCTTTGTACACCCTGTATTTTTTATTTGACAAAAAAAATTATTGATTATAAAAGTTTCTAAATCTAATAAACTTTATTTAAAATAAGAAAAAATATCGAAATTATACAGGGTAATTACAAAAAAAGAAACATAAATAATGTATAAAAAAAAAGAACATTTTGCTTTGTACACCCTGTATTTTTTATTTGACAAAAAAAATTATTGATTATAAAAGTTTCTAAATTTAATAAACTTTATTAAAAATAAGAAAAAATTTGGAAATTATACAGGGTAATTACAAAAAAAACAACGTAAATAATGTATAAAAAAAAAGAACATTTTGCTTTGTACACCCTGTATTTTTTAATTGTCAGAAAAAATTATTCATTATAAAAGTTTCTAAATTTAATAAACTTTATTGAAAATGAGAAAAAATATTGAAATTATACAGGGTAATTACAAAAAATAAACGTATGTATAAAAAAAAGAACATTTTGCTTTGTACACCCTGTATTTTTTATTTGACAAAAAAAATTATTGATTATAAAAGTTTCTAAATCTAATAAACTTTATTAAAAATTAGAAAAAATATCGAAATTATACAGGGTAATTACAAAAAAAAACAATGTAAATAATGTATAAAAAAATGAACATTTTGCTTTGTACACCCTGTATTTTTTATTTGACAAAAAAAATTATTGATTATAAAAGTTTCTAAATCTAATAAACTTTATTAAAAATAAGAAAAAATATCGAAATTATACAGGGTAATTACAAAAAAAAACAATGTAAATAATGTATAAAAAAATGAACATTTTGCTTTGTACACCCTGTATTTTTTATTTGACAAAAAAAATTATTGTTTATAAAAGTTTCTAAATCAAATAAACTTTATTAAAAATAAGAAAAAATATCGAAATTATACAGGGTAATTACAAAAAATTAAACGTAAATAATGTATAAAAAAAAGAACATTTTGCTTTGTACACCCTGTATTTTTTATTTGACAAAAAAAATTATTGATTATAAAAGTTTCTAAATCTAATAAACTTTATTAAAAATAAGGAAAAAATTAAAAATTATACAGGGTAATTACAAAAAAAACCAACGTAAATAATGTATAAAAAAAAAGAACATTTTGCTTTGTACACCCTGTATTTTTTATTTGACTAAAAAAATTATTCATTATAAAAGTTTCTAAATCTAATAAAATTTATTAAAAATAAGAAAAAATATCGAAATTATACAGGGTAATTATAAAAAAAACAACGTAAATAATGTATAAAAAAAAAGAACATTTTGCTTTGTACACCCTGTATTTTTTATTTGACAAAAAAAAATATTGATTATAAAAGTTTCTAAATCTAATAAAATTTATTAAAAATAAGAAAAAATATCGAAATTATACAGGGTAATTATAAAAAAAACAACGTAAATAATGTATAAAAAAAAAGAACATTTTGCTTTGTACACCCTGTATTTTTTATTTGACAAAAAAAAATATTGATTATAAAAGTTTCTAAATCTAATAAAATTTATTAAAAATAAGAAAAAATATCGAAATTATACAGGGTAATTACAAAAAATAAACGTAAATAATGTATAAAAAAAAAGAACATTTTGCTTTGTACACCCTGTATTTTTTATTTGACAAAAAAAATTATTAATTATAAAAGTTTCTAAATCTAATAAAATTTATTAAAAATAAGAAAAAATATCGAAATTATACAGGGTAATTACAAAAAAAGAAACGTAAATAATGTATAAAAAAAAGAACATTTTGCTTTGTACACCCTGTAGTTTTTATTTGACAAAAAAAATTATTGATTTTAAAAGTTTGTAAATCTAATAAACTTTATTAAAAATAAGAAAAAATAACGAAATTATACAGGGTAATTACAAAAAAAGAAACGTAAATAATGTATAAAAAAAAAGAACATTTTGCTTTGTACACCCTGTATTTTTTATTTGACTAAAAAAATTATCGATTATAAAAGTTTCTAAATCTAATAAACTTTATTAAAAATTAGAAAAAATATCGAAATTATACAGGGTAATTACAAAAAATTAAACATGAAAAATGTATAAAAAAAAGAACATTTTACTTTGTACACCCTGTATTTTTTATTTGACAAAAAAAATTATTGATTATAAAAGTTTCTTAATCTAATAAACTTTATTTAAAATTAGAAAAAATATCGAAATTATACAGGGTAATTACAAAAAAAAACAACGTAAATAATGTATAAAAAAAAGAACATTTTGCTTTGTACACCCTGTATTTTTTATTTGACAAAAAAAAATATTGATTATAAAAGTTTCTAAATCTAATAAACTTTATTAAAAATAAGAAAAAATATCGAAATTATACAGGGTAATTACAAAAAAAGAAACGTAAATAATGTATAAAATAAAAGAACATTTTCCTTTGTACACCCTGTATTTTTTATTTGACAAAAAAATTATAGATCATAAAAGTTTCTAAATCTAACAAACTTTATTAAAAATTAGAAAAAATATCGAAATTATACAGGGTAATTACAAAAAATTAAACATAAATAATGTATAAAAAAAAGAACATTTTGCTTTGTACACCCTGTATTTTTTATTTGACAAAAAAAATTATTGATTATAAAAGTTTCTAAATCTAATAAACTTTATTAAAAATAAGAAAAAATATCGAAATTATACAGGGTAATTACACAAAATTAAACATAAATAATGTATAAAAAAAAGAACATTTTGCTTTGTACACCCTGTATTTTTTATTTGACAAAAAAAATTATTGATCATAAAAGTTTCTAAATCTAATAAACTTTAAAAAAAATAAGAAAAAATATTGAAATTATACAGGGTAATTACAAAAAATAAACGTATGTATAAAAAAAAGAACATTTTGCTTTGTACACCCTGTATTTTTTATTTGACAAAAAAAATTATTCATTATAAAAGTTTCTAAATTTAATAAAATTTATTAAAAATAAGAAAAAATATCGAAATTATACAGGGTAATTACAAAAAAAACCAACGTAAATAATGTATAAAAAAAAGAACATTTTGCTTTGTACACCCTGTATTTTTTATTTGACAAAAAAAATTATTCATTATAAAAGTTTCTAAATTTAATAAACTTTATTAAAAATAAGAAAAAATATAGAAATTATACAGGGTAATTACAAAAAAATAAAACGTAAATAATGTATAAAAAAAAGAACATTTTGCTTTGTACACCCTGTATTTTTTATTTGACAAAAAAAATTATTCATTATAAAAGTTTCTAAATTTAATAAACTTTATTAAAAATAAGAAAAAATATAGAAATTATACAGGGTAATTACAAAAAAATAAAACGTAAATAATGTATAAAAAAAAAGAACATTTTGCTTTGTACACCCTGTATTTTTTATTTGACAAAAAAAATTATTCATTATAAAAGTTTCTAAATTTAATAAACTTTATTAAAAATAAGAAAAAATATAGAAATTATACAGGGTAATTACAAAAAAATAAAACGTAAATAATGTATAAAAAAAAGAACATTTTGCTTTGTACACCCTGTATTTTTTATTTGACAAAAAAAATTATTGATTATAAAAGTTTCTAAATCTAATAAACTTTATTAAAAATAAGAAAAAATATAGAAATTATACAGGGTAATTACAAAAAAATAAAACGTAAATAATGTATAAAAAAAAAGAACATTTTGCTTTGTACACCCTGTATTTTTTATTTGACAAAAAAAATTATTCATTATAAAAGTTTCTAAATTTAATAAACTTTATTAAAAATAAGAAAAAATATCGAAATGATACAGGGTAATTACAAAAAAATGACGTAAATAATGTATAAAAAAAAGAACATTTTGCTTTGTACACCCTGTATTTTTTATTTGACAAAAAAAATTATTGATTATAAAAGTTTCTAAATCTAATAAACTTTATTAAAAATAAGAAAAAATATAGAAATTATACAGGGTAATTACAAAAAAATAAAACGTAAATAATGTATAAAAAAAAAGAACATTTTGCTTTGTACACCCTGTATTTTTTATTTGACAAAAAAAATTATTCATTATAAAAGTTTCTAAATTTAATAAACTTTATTAAAAATAAGAAAAAATATCGAAATGATACAGGGTAATTACAAAAAAATGACGTAAATAATGTATAAAAAAAAGAACATTTTGCTTTGTACACCCTGTATTTTTTATTTGACAAAAAAAATTATTGATTATTAAAGTTTCTAAATCTAATAAAATTTATTAAAAATAAGAAAAAATATCGAAATTATACAGGGTAATTACAAAAAAAACCAACGTAAATAATGTATAAAAAAAAAGAACATTTTGCTTTGTACACCCTGTATTTTTTATTTGACAAAAAAAATTATTCATTATAAAAGTTTCTAAATCTAATAAACTTTATTAAAAATAAGAAAAAATATAGAAATTATACAGGGTAATTACAAAAAATTAAACATAAATAATGTATAAAAAAAAAGAACATTTTGCTTTGTACACCCTGTATTTTTTATTTGGCAAAAAAAATTATTGATTATAAAAGTTTCTAAATCTAATAAACTTTATTAAAAATAAGAAAAAATATAGAAATTATACAGGGTAATTACAAAAAATTAAACATAAATAATGTATAAAAAAAAAGAACATTTTGCTTTGTACACCCTGTATTTTTTATTTGGCAAAAAAAATTATTGATTATAAAAGTTTCTAAATCTAACAAACTTTATTAAAAATAAGAAAAAATATCGAAATTATACAGGGTAATTACAAAAAAAACAACGTAAATAATGTATAAAAGAAAGAACATTTTACTTTGTACACCCTGTATTTTTTATTTGACAAAAAAAATTATTGATTATAAAAGTTTCTAAATCTAATAAACTTTATTAAAAATAAGAAAAAATATTGAAATTATACAGGGTAATTACAAAAAATTAAACATAAATAATGTATAAAAAAAAAGAACATTTTGCTTTGTACACCCTGTATTTTTTATTTGACAAAAAAAATTATTAATTATAAAAGTTTCTAAATCTAATAAAATTTATTAAAAATAAGAAAAAATATCGAAATTATACAGGGTAATTACAAAAAAAGAAACGTAAATAATGTATAAAAAAAAGAACATTTTGCTTTGTACACCCTGTAGTTTTTATTTGACAAAAAAAATTATTGATTTTAAAAGTTTGTAAATCTAATAAACTTTATTAAAAATAAGAAAAAATAACGAAATTATACAGGGTAATTACAAAAAAAGAAACGTAAATAATGTATAAAAAAAAAGAACATTTTGCTTTGTACACCCTGTATTTTTTATTTGACTAAAAAAATTATCGATTATAAAAGTTTCTAAATCTAATAAACTTTATTAAAAATTAGAAAAAATATCGAAATTATACAGGGTAATTACAAAAAATTAAACATGAATAATGTATAAAAAAAAGAACATTTTACTTTGTACACCCTGTATTTTTTATTTGACAAAAAAAATTATTGATTATAAAAGTTTCTTAATCTAATAAACTTTATTTAAAATTAGAAAAAATATCGAAATTATACAGGGTAATTACAAAAAAAAACAACGTAAATAATGTATAAAAAAAAGAACATTTTGCTTTGTACACCCTGTATTTTTTATTTGACAAAAAAAAATATTGATTATAAAAGTTTCTAAATCTAATAAACTTTATTAAAAATAAGAAAAAATATCGAAATTATACAGGGTAATTACAAAAAAAGAAACGTAAATAATGTATAAAATAAAAGAACATTTTCCTTTGTACACCCTGTATTTTTTATTTGACAAAAAAATTATTGATTATAAAAGTTTCTAAATCTAATAAACTTTATTAAAAATAAGAAAAAATATTGAAATTATACAGGGTAATTACAAAAAATTAAACATAAATAATGTATAAAAAAAAAGAACATTTTGCTTTGTACACCCTGTATTTTTTATTTGACAAAAAAAATTATTGATTATAAAAGTTTCTAAATCTAATAAACTTTATTAAAAATAAGAAAAAATATAGAAATTATACAGGGTAATTACAAAAAAATAAAACGTAAATAATGTATAAAAAAAAAGAACATTTTGCTTTGTACACCCTGTATTTTTTATTTGACAAAAAAAATTATTCATTATAAAAGTTTCTAAATTTAATAAACTTTATTAAAAATAAGAAAAAATATCGAAATGATACAGGGTAATTACAAAAAAATGACGTAAATAATGTATAAAAAAAAGAACATTTTGCTTTGTACACCCTGTATTTTTTATTTGACAAAAAAAATTATTGATTATAAAAGTTTCTAAATCTAATAAACTTTATTAAAAATAAGAAAAAATATAGAAATTATACAGGGTAATTACAAAAAAATAAAACGTAAATAATGTATAAAAAAAAAGAACATTTTGCTTTGTACACCCTGTATTTTTTATTTGACAAAAAAAATTATTCATTATAAAAGTTTCTAAATTTAATAAACTTTATTAAAAATAAGAAAAAATATCGAAATGATACAGGGTAATTACAAAAAAATGACGTAAATAATGTATAAAAAAAAGAACATTTTGCTTTGTACACCCTGTATTTTTTATTTGACAAAAAAAATTATTGATTATTAAAGTTTCTAAATCTAATAAAATTTATTAAAAATAAGAAAAAATATCGAAATTATACAGGGTAATTACAAAAAAAACCAACGTAAATAATGTATAAAAAAAAAGAACATTTTGCTTTGTACACCCTGTATTTTTTATTTGGCAAAAAAAATTATTGATTATAAAAGTTTCTTAATCTAATAAACTTTATTTAAAATTAGAAAAAATATCGAAATTATACAGGGTAATTACAAAAAAAAACAACGTAAATAATGTATAAAAAAAAGAACATTTTGCTTTGTACACCCTGTATTTTTTATTTGACAAAAAAAAATATTGATTATAAAAGTTTCTAAATCTAATAAACTTTATTAAAAATAAGAAAAAATATCGAAATTATACAGGGTAATTACAAAAAAAGAAACGTAAATAATGTATAAAATAAAAGAACATTTTCCTTTGTACACCCTGTATTTTTTATTTGACAAAAAAATTATTGATCATAAAAGTTTCTAAATCTAACAAACTTTATAATAAATTAGAAAAAATATCGAAATTATACAGGGTAATTACAAAAAAAGAAACGTAAATAATGTATAAAAAAAAGAACATTTTGCTTTGTACACCCTGTATTTTTTATTTGACAAAAAAAATTATTGATTATAAAAGTTTCTAAATCTAATAAACTTTATTAAAAATTAGAAAAAATATCGAAATTATACAGGGTAATTACAAAAAAAAACAATGTAAATAATGTATAAAAAAATGAACATTTTGCTTTGTACACCCTGTATTTTTTATTTGACAAAAAAATTATTGTTTATAAAAGTTTCTAAATCAAATAAACTTTATTAAAAATAAGAAAAAATATTGAAATTATACAGGGTAATTACAAAAAATAAACGTATGTATAAAAAAAAGAACATTTTGCTTTGTACACCCTGTATTTTTTATTTGACAAAAAAAATTATTGATTATAAAAGTTTCTAAATCTAATAAACTTTATTAAAAATAAGAAAAAATATCGAAATTATACAGGGTAATTACAAAAAATTAAACATAAATAATGTATAAAAAAAAAGAACATTTTGCTTTGTACACCCTGTATTTTTTATTTGACAAAAAAAATTATTCATTATAAAAGTTTCTAAATTTAATAAACTTTATTAAAAATAAGAAAAAATATAGAAATTATACAGGGTAATTACAAAAAAATAAAACGTAAATAATGTATAAAAAAAAGAACATTTTGCTTTGTACACCCTGTATTTTTTATTTGACAAAAAAAATTATTGATTATAAAAGTTTCTAAATCTAATAAACTTTATTAAAAATAAGAAAAAATATAGAAATTATACAGGGTAATTACAAAAAAATAAAACGTAAATAATGTATAAAAAAAAAGAACATTTTGCTTTGTACACCCTGTATTTTTTATTTGACAAAAAAAATTATTCATTATAAAAGTTTCTAAATTTAATAAACTTTATTAAAAATAAGAAAAAATATCGAAATGATACAGGGTAATTACAAAAAAATGACGTAAATAATGTATAAAAAAAAGAACATTTTGCTTTGTACACCCTGTATTTTTTATTTGACAAAAAAAATTATTGATTATAAAAGTTTCTAAATCTAATAAACTTTATTAAAAATAAGAAAAAATATAGAAATTATACAGGGTAATTACAAAAAAATAAAACGTAAATAATGTATAAAAAAAAGAACATTTTGCTTTGTACACCCTGTATTTTTTATTTGACAAAAAAAATTATTCATTATAAAAGTTTCTAAATTTAATAAACTTTATTAAAAATAAGAAAAAATATCGAAATGATACAGGGTAATTACAAAAAAATGACGTAAATAATGTATAAAAAAAAGAACATTTTGCTTTGTACACCCTGTATTTTTTATTTGGCAAAAAAAATTATTGATTATAAAAGTTTCTTAATCTAATAAACTTTATTTAAAATTAGAAAAAATATCGAAATTATACAGGGTAATTACAAAAAAAAACAACGTAAATAATGTATAAAAAAAAGAACATTTTGCTTTGTACACCCTGTATTTTTTATTTGACAAAAAAAAATATTGATTATAAAAGTTTCTAAATCTAATAAACTTTATTAAAAATAAGAAAAAATATCGAAATTATACAGGGTAATTACAAAAAAAGAAACGTAAATAATGTATAAAATAAAAGAACATTTTCCTTTGTACACCCTGTATTTTTTATTTGACAAAAAAATTATTGATCATAAAAGTTTCTAAATCTAACAAACTTTATTAAAAATTAGAAAAAATATAGAAATTATACAGGGTAATTACAAAAAAAGAAACGTAAATAATGTATAAAATAAAAGAACATTTTGCTTTGTACACCCTGTATTTTTTATTTGACAAAAAAAATTATTCATTATAAAAGTTTCTAAATCTAATAAACTTTATTAAAAATAAGAAAAAATATAGAAATTATACAGGGTAATTACAAAAAATTAAACATAAATAATGTATAAAAAAAAAGAACATTTTGCTTTGTACACCCTGTATTTTTTATTTGACAAAAAAAATTATTCATTATAAAAGTTTCTAAATTTAATAAACTTTATTAAAAATAAGAAAAAATATCGAAATGATACAGGGTAATTACAAAAAAATGACGTAAATAATGTATAAAAAAAAGAACATTTTGCTTTGTACACCCTGTATTTTTTATTTGACAAAAAAAATTATTGATTATTAAAGTTTCTAAATCTAATAAAATTTATTAAAAATAAGAAAAAATATCGAAATTATACAGGGTAATTACAAAAAAAACCAACGTAAATAATGTATAAAAAAAAAGAACATTTTGCTTTGTACACCCTGTATTTTTTATTTGACAAAAAAAATTATTCATTATAAAAGTTTCTAAATCTAATAAACTTTATTAAAAATAAGAAAAAATATAGAAATTATACAGGGTAATTACAAAAAATTAAACATAAATAATGTATAAAAAAAAAGAACATTTTGCTTTGTACACCCTGTATTTTTTATTTGGCAAAAAAAATTATTGATTATAAAAGTTTCTAAATCTAATAAACTTTATTAAAAATAAGAAAAAATATAGAAATTATACAGGGTAATTACAAAAAATTAAACATAAATAATGTATAAAAAAAAAGAACATTTTGCTTTGTACACCCTGTATTTTTTATTTGGCAAAAAAAATTATTGATTATAAAAGTTTCTAAATCTAACAAACTTTATTAAAAATAAGAAAAAATATCGAAATTATACAGGGTAATTACAAAAAAAACAACGTAAATAATGTATAAAAAAAAGAACATTTTACTTTGTACACCCTGTATTTTTTATTTGACAAAAAAAATTATTGATTATAAAAGTTTCTAAATCTAATAAACTTTATTAAAAATAAGAAAAAATATTGAAATTATACAGGGTAATTACAAAAAATTAAACATAAATAATGTATAAAAAAAAAGAACATTTTGCTTTGTACACCCTGTATTTTTTATTTGACAAAAAAAATTATTGATTATTAAAGTTTCTAAATCTAATAAAATTTATTAAAAATAAGAAAAAATATCGAAATTATACAGGGTAATTACAAAAAAAACCAACGTAAATAATGTATAAAAAAAAAGAACATTTTGCTTTGTACACCCTGTATTTTTTATTTGACAAAAAAAATTATTCATTATAAAAGTTTCTAAATCTAATAAACTTTATTAAAAATAAGAAAAAATATAGAAATTATACAGGGTAATTACAAAAAATTAAACATAAATAATGTATAAAAAAAAAGAACATTTTGCTTTGTACACCCTGTATTTTTTATTTGGCAAAAAAAATTATTGATTATAAAAGTTTCTAAATCTAATAAACTTTATTAAAAATAAGAAAAAATATAGAAATTATACAGGGTAATTACAAAAAATTAAACATAAATAATGTATAAAAAAAAAGAACATTTTGCTTTGTACACCCTGTATTTTTTATTTGGCAAAAAAAATTATTGATTATAAAAGTTTCTAAATCTAACAAACTTTATTAAAAATAAGAAAAAATATCGAAATTATACAGGGTAATTACAAAAAAAACAACGTAAATAATGTATAAAAAAAAGAACATTTTACTTTGTACACCCTGTATTTTTTATTTGACAAAAAAAATTATTGATTATAAAAGTTTCTAAATCTAATAAACTTTATTAAAAATAAGAAAAAATATTGAAATTATACAGGGTAATTACAAAAAATTAAACATAAATAATGTATAAAAAAAAAGAACATTTTGCTTTGTACACCCTGTATTTTTTATTTGACAAAAAAAATTATTAATTATAAAAGTTTCTAAATCTAATAAAATTTATTAAAAATAAGAAAAAATATCGAAATTATACAGGGTAATTACAAAAAAAGAAACGTAAATAATGTATAAAAAAAAGAACATTTTGCTTTGTACACCCTGTATTTTTTATTTGGCAAAAAAAATTATTAATTATAAAAGTTTCTAAATCTAATAAAATTTATTAAAAATAAGAAAAAATATCGAAATTATACAGGGTAATTACAAAAAAAGAAACGTAAATAATGTATAAAAAAAAAGAACATTTTGCTTTGTACACCCTGTATTTTTTATTTGACAAAAAAAATTATTGATTATTAAAGTTTCTAAATCTAATAAAATTTATTAAAAATAAGAAAAAATATCGAAATTATACAGGGTAATTACAAAAAAAACCAACGTAAATAATGTATAAAAAAAAAGAACATTTTGCTTTGTACACCCTGTATTTTTTATTTGGCAAAAAAAATTATTGATTATAAAAGTTTCTTAATCTAATAAACTTTATTTAAAATTAGAAAAAATATCGAAATTATACAGGGTAATTACAAAAAAAAACAACGTAAATAATGTATAAAAAAAAGAACATTTTGCTTTGTACACCCTGTATTTTTTATTTGACAAAAAAAAATATTGATTATAAAAGTTTCTAAATCTAATAAACTTTATTAAAAATAAGAAAAAATATCGAAATTATACAGGGTAATTACAAAAAAAGAAACGTAAATAATGTATAAAATAAAAGAACATTTTCCTTTGTACACCCTGTATTTTTTATTTGACAAAAAAATTATTGATCATAAAAGTTTCTAAATCTAACAAACTTTATTAAAAATTAGAAAAAATATCGAAATTATACAGGGTAATTACAAAAAATTAAACATAAATAATGTATAAAAAAAAGAACATTTTGCTTTGTACACCCTGTATTTTTTATTTGACAAAAAAAATTATTGATTATAAAAGTTTCTAAATCTAATAAACTTTATTAAAAATAAGAAAAAATATCGAAATTATACAGGGTAATTACACAAAATTAAACATAAATAATGTATAAAAAAAAGAACATTTTGCTTTGTACACCCTGTATTTTTTATTTGACAAAAAAAATTATTGATCATAAAAGTTTCTAAATCTAATAAACTTTAAAAAAAATAAGAAAAAATATTGAAATTATACAGGGTAATTACAAAAAATAAACGTATGTATAAAAAAAAGAACATTTTGCTTTGTACACCCTGTATTTTTTATTTGACAAAAAAAATTATTGATTATAAAAGTTTCTAAATCTAATAAACTTTATTAAAAATAAGAAAAAATATCGAAATTATACAGGGTAATTACAAAAAATTAAACATAAATAATGTATAAAAAAAAAGAACATTTTGCTTTGTACACCCTGTATTTTTTATTTGACAAAAAAAATTATTCATTATAAAAGTTTCTAAATTTAATAAACTTTATTAAAAATAAGAAAAAATATAGAAATTATACAGGGTAATTACAAAAAAATAAAACGTAAATAATGTATAAAAAAAAGAACATTTTGCTTTGTACACCCTGTATTTTTTATTTGACAAAAAAAATTATTGATTATAAAAGTTTCTAAATCTAATAAACTTTATTAAAAATAAGAAAAAATATAGAAATTATACAGGGTAATTACAAAAAAATAAAACGTAAATAATGTATAAAAAAAAAGAACATTTTGCTTTGTACACCCTGTATTTTTTATTTGACAAAAAAAATTATTCATTATAAAAGTTTCTAAATTTAATAAACTTTATTAAAAATAAGAAAAAATATCGAAATGATACAGGGTAATTACAAAAAAATGACGTAAATAATGTATAAAAAAAAGAACATTTTGCTTTGTACACCCTGTATTTTTTATTTGACAAAAAAAATTATTGATTATAAAAGTTTCTAAATCTAATAAACTTTATTAAAAATAAGAAAAAATATAGAAATTATACAGGGTAATTACAAAAAAATAAAACGTAAATAATGTATAAAAAAAAGAACATTTTGCTTTGTACACCCTGTATTTTTTATTTGACAAAAAAAATTATTCATTATAAAAGTTTCTAAATTTAATAAACTTTATTAAAAATAAGAAAAAATATCGAAATGATACAGGGTAATTACAAAAAAATGACGTAAATAATGTATAAAAAAAAGAACATTTTGCTTTGTACACCCTGTATTTTTTATTTGACAAAAAAAATTATTGATTATTAAAGTTTCTAAATCTAATAAAATTTATTAAAAATAAGAAAAAATATCGAAATTATACAGGGTAATTACAAAAAAAACCAACGTAAATAATGTATAAAAAAAAAGAACATTTTGCTTTGTACACCCTGTATTTTTTATTTGACAAAAAAAATTATTCATTATAAAAGTTTCTAAATCTAATAAACTTTATTAAAAATAAGAAAAAATATAGAAATTATACAGGGTAATTACAAAAAATTAAACATAAATAATGTATAAAAAAAAAGAACATTTTGCTTTGTACACCCTGTATTTTTTATTTGACAAAAAAAATTATTCATTATAAAAGTTTCTAAATTTAATAAACTTTATTAAAAATAAGAAAAAATATCGAAATGATACAGGGTAATTACAAAAAAATGACGTAAATAATGTATAAAAAAAAGAACATTTTGCTTTGTACACCCTGTATTTTTTATTTGACAAAAAAAATTATTGATTATTAAAGTTTCTAAATCTAATAAAATTTATTAAAAATAAGAAAAAATATCGAAATTATACAGGGTAATTACAAAAAAAACCAACGTAAATAATGTATAAAAAAAAAGAACATTTTGCTTTGTACACCCTGTATTTTTTATTTGACAAAAAAAATTATTCATTATAAAAGTTTCTAAATCTAATAAACTTTATTAAAAATAAGAAAAAATATAGAAATTATACAGGGTAATTACAAAAAATTAAACATAAATAATGTATAAAAAAAAAGAACATTTTGCTTTGTACACCCTGTATTTTTTATTTGGCAAAAAAAATTATTGATTATAAAAGTTTCTAAATCTAATAAACTTTATTAAAAATAAGAAAAAATATAGAAATTATACAGGGTAATTACAAAAAATTAAACATAAATAATGTATAAAAAAAAAGAACATTTTGCTTTGTACACCCTGTATTTTTTATTTGGCAAAAAAAATTATTGATTATAAAAGTTTCTAAATCTAATAAACTTTATTAAAAATAAGAAAAAATATAGAAATTATACAGGGTAATTACAAAAAATTAAACATAAATAATGTATAAAAAAAAAGAACATTTTGCTTTGTACACCCTGTATTTTTTATTTGGCAAAAAAAATTATTGATTATAAAAGTTTCTAAATCTAACAAACTTTATTAAAAATAAGAAAAAATATCGAAATTATACAGGGTAATTACAAAAAAAACAACGTAAATAATGTATAAAAAAAAGAACATTTTACTTTGTACACCCTGTATTTTTTATTTGACAAAAAAAATTATTGATTATAAAAGTTTCTAAATCTAATAAACTTTATTAAAAATAAGAAAAAATATTGAAATTATACAGGGTAATTACAAAAAATTAAACATAAATAATGTATAAAAAAAAAGAACATTTTGCTTTGTACACCCTGTATTTTTTATTTGACAAAAAAAATTATTGATTATTAAAGTTTCTAAATCTAATAAAATTTATTAAAAATAAGAAAAAATATCGAAATTATACAGGGTAATTACAAAAAAAACCAACGTAAATAATGTATAAAAAAAAAGAACATTTTGCTTTGTACACCCTGTATTTTTTATTTGACAAAAAAAATTATTCATTATAAAAGTTTCTAAATCTAATAAACTTTATTAAAAATAAGAAAAAATATAGAAATTATACAGGGTAATTACAAAAAATTAAACATAAATAATGTATAAAAAAAAAGAACATTTTGCTTTGTACACCCTGTATTTTTTATTTGGCAAAAAAAATTATTGATTATAAAAGTTTCTAAATCTAATAAACTTTATTAAAAATAAGAAAAAATATAGAAATTATACAGGGTAATTACAAAAAATTAAACATAAATAATGTATAAAAAAAAAGAACATTTTGCTTTGTACACCCTGTATTTTTTATTTGGCAAAAAAAATTATTGATTATAAAAGTTTCTAAATCTAACAAACTTTATTAAAAATAAGAAAAAATATCGAAATTATACAGGGTAATTACAAAAAAAACAACGTAAATAATGTATAAAAAAAAGAACATTTTACTTTGTACACCCTGTATTTTTTATTTGACAAAAAAAATTATTGATTATAAAAGTTTCTAAATCTAATAAACTTTATTAAAAATAAGAAAAAATATTGAAATTATACAGGGTAATTACAAAAAATTAAACATAAATAATGTATAAAAAAAAAGAACATTTTGCTTTGTACACCCTGTATTTTTTATTTGACAAAAAAAATTATTAATTATAAAAGTTTCTAAATCTAATAAAATTTATTAAAAATAAGAAAAAATATCGAAATTATACAGGGTAATTACAAAAAAAGAAACGTAAATAATGTATAAAAAAAAGAACATTTTGCTTTGTACACCCTGTAGTTTTTATTTGACAAAAAAAATTATTGATTTTAAAAGTTTGTAAATCTAATAAACTTTATTAAAAATAAGAAAAAATAACGAAATTATACAGGGTAATTACAAAAAAAGAAACGTAAATAATGTATAAAAAAAAAGAACATTTTGCTTTGTACACCCTGTATTTTTTATTTGACTAAAAAAATTATCGATTATAAAAGTTTCTAAATCTAATAAACTTTATTAAAAATTAGAAAAAATATCGAAATTATACAGGGTAATTACAAAAAATTAAACATGAATAATGTATAAAAAAAAGAACATTTTACTTTGTACACCCTGTATTTTTTATTTGACAAAAAAAATTATTGATTATAAAAGTTTCTTAATCTAATAAACTTTATTTAAAATTAGAAAAAATATCGAAATTATACAGGGTAATTACAAAAAAAAACAACGTAAATAATGTATAAAAAAAAGAACATTTTGCTTTGTACACCCTGTATTTTTTATTTGACAAAAAAAAATATTGATTATAAAAGTTTCTAAATCTAATAAACTTTATTAAAAATAAGAAAAAATATCGAAATTATACAGGGTAATTACAAAAAAAGAAACGTAAATAATGTATAAAATAAAAGAACATTTTCCTTTGTACACCCTGTATTTTTTATTTGACAAAAAAATTATTGATTATAAAAGTTTCTAAATCTAATAAACTTTATTAAAAATAAGAAAAAATATTGAAATTATACAGGGTAATTACAAAAAATTAAACATAAATAATGTATAAAAAAAAAGAACATTTTGCTTTGTACACCCTGTATTTTTTATTTGACAAAAAAAATTATTGATTATAAAAGTTTCTAAATCTAATAAACTTTATTAAAAATAAGAAAAAATATAGAAATTATACAGGGTAATTACAAAAAAATAAAACGTAAATAATGTATAAAAAAAAAGAACATTTTGCTTTGTACACCCTGTATTTTTTATTTGACAAAAAAAATTATTCATTATAAAAGTTTCTAAATTTAATAAACTTTATTAAAAATAAGAAAAAATATCGAAATGATACAGGGTAATTACAAAAAAATGACGTAAATAATGTATAAAAAAAAGAACATTTTGCTTTGTACACCCTGTATTTTTTATTTGACAAAAAAAATTATTGATTATAAAAGTTTCTAAATCTAATAAACTTTATTAAAAATAAGAAAAAATATAGAAATTATACAGGGTAATTACAAAAAAATAAAACGTAAATAATGTATAAAAAAAAAGAACATTTTGCTTTGTACACCCTGTATTTTTTATTTGACAAAAAAAATTATTCATTATAAAAGTTTCTAAATTTAATAAACTTTATTAAAAATAAGAAAAAATATCGAAATGATACAGGGTAATTACAAAAAAATGACGTAAATAATGTATAAAAAAAAAGAACATTTTGCTTTGTACACCCTGTATTTTTTATTTGGCAAAAAAAATTATTGATTATAAAAGTTTCTTAATCTAATAAACTTTATTTAAAATTAGAAAAAATATCGAAATTATACAGGGTAATTACAAAAAAAAACAACGTAAATAATGTATAAAAAAAAGAACATTTTGCTTTGTACACCCTGTATTTTTTATTTGACAAAAAAAAATATTGATTATAAAAGTTTCTAAATCTAATAAACTTTATTAAAAATAAGAAAAAATATCGAAATTATACAGGGTAATTACAAAAAAAGAAACGTAAATAATGTATAAAATAAAAGAACATTTTCCTTTGTACACCCTGTATTTTTTATTTGACAAAAAAATTATTGATCATAAAAGTTTCTAAATCTAACAAACTTTATTAAAAATTAGAAAAAATATCGAAATTATACAGGGTAATTACAAAAAATTAAACATAAATAATGTATAAAAAAAAGAACATTTTGCTTTGTACACCCTGTATTTTTTATTTGACAAAAAAAATTATTGATTATAAAAGTTTCTAAATCTAATAAACTTTATTAAAAATAAGAAAAAATATCGAAATTATACAGGGTAATTACACAAAATTAAACATAAATAATGTATAAAAAAAAGAACATTTTGCTTTGTACACCCTGTATTTTTTATTTGACAAAAAAAATTATTGATCATAAAAGTTTCTAAATCTAATAAACTTTAAAAAAAATAAGAAAAAATATTGAAATTATACAGGGTAATTACAAAAAATAAACGTATGTATAAAAAAAAGAACATTTTGCTTTGTACACCCTGTATTTTTTATTTGACAAAAAAAATTATTGATTATAAAAGTTTCTAAATCTAATAAACTTTATTAAAAATAAGAAAAAATATCGAAATTATACAGGGTAATTACAAAAAATTAAACATAAATAATGTATAAAAAAAAAGAACATTTTGCTTTGTACACCCTGTATTTTTTATTTGACAAAAAAAATTATTCATTATAAAAGTTTCTAAATTTAATAAACTTTATTAAAAATAAGAAAAAATATAGAAATTATACAGGGTAATTACAAAAAAATAAAACGTAAATAATGTATAAAAAAAAGAACATTTTGCTTTGTACACCCTGTATTTTTTATTTGACAAAAAAAATTATTGATTATAAAAGTTTCTAAATCTAATAAACTTTATTAAAAATAAGAAAAAATATAGAAATTATACAGGGTAATTACAAAAAAATAAAACGTAAATAATGTATAAAAAAAAAGAACATTTTGCTTTGTACACCCTGTATTTTTTATTTGACAAAAAAAATTATTCATTATAAAAGTTTCTAAATTTAATAAACTTTATTAAAAATAAGAAAAAATATCGAAATGATACAGGGTAATTACAAAAAAATGACGTAAATAATGTATAAAAAAAAGAACATTTTGCTTTGTACACCCTGTATTTTTTATTTGACAAAAAAAATTATTGATTATAAAAGTTTCTAAATCTAATAAACTTTATTAAAAATAAGAAAAAATATAGAAATTATACAGGGTAATTACAAAAAAATAAAACGTAAATAATGTATAAAAAAAAGAACATTTTGCTTTGTACACCCTGTATTTTTTATTTGACAAAAAAAATTATTCATTATAAAAGTTTCTAAATTTAATAAACTTTATTAAAAATAAGAAAAAATATCGAAATGATACAGGGTAATTACAAAAAAATGACGTAAATAATGTATAAAAAAAAGAACATTTTGCTTTGTACACCCTGTATTTTTTATTTGACAAAAAAAATTATTGATTATTAAAGTTTCTAAATCTAATAAAATTTATTAAAAATAAGAAAAAATATCGAAATTATACAGGGTAATTACAAAAAAAACCAACGTAAATAATGTATAAAAAAAAAGAACATTTTGCTTTGTACACCCTGTATTTTTTATTTGACAAAAAAAATTATTCATTATAAAAGTTTCTAAATCTAATAAACTTTATTAAAAATAAGAAAAAATATAGAAATTATACAGGGTAATTACAAAAAATTAAACATAAATAATGTATAAAAAAAAAGAACATTTTGCTTTGTACACCCTGTATTTTTTATTTGGCAAAAAAAATTATTGATTATAAAAGTTTCTAAATCTAATAAACTTTATTAAAAATAAGAAAAAATATAGAAATTATACAGGGTAATTACAAAAAATTAAACATAAATAATGTATAAAAAAAAAGAACATTTTGCTTTGTACACCCTGTATTTTTTATTTGGCAAAAAAAATTATTGATTATAAAAGTTTCTAAATCTAACAAACTTTATTAAAAATAAGAAAAAATATCGAAATTATACAGGGTAATTACAAAAAAAACAACGTAAATAATGTATAAAAAAAAGAACATTTTACTTTGTACACCCTGTATTTTTTATTTGACAAAAAAAATTATTGATTATAAAAGTTTCTAAATCTAATAAACTTTATTAAAAATAAGAAAAAATATTGAAATTATACAGGGTAATTACAAAAAATTAAACATAAATAATGTATAAAAAAAAAGAACATTTTGCTTTGTACACCCTGTATTTTTTATTTGACAAAAAAAATTATTAATTATAAAAGTTTCTAAATCTAATAAAATTTATTAAAAATAAGAAAAAATATCGAAATTATACAGGGTAATTACAAAAAAAGAAACGTAAATAATGTATAAAAAAAAGAACATTTTGCTTTGTACACCCTGTATTTTTTATTTGACAAAAAAAAATATTGATTATAAAAGTTTCTAAATCTAATAAACTTTATTAAAAATAAGAAAAAATATCGAAATTATACAGGGTAATTACAAAAAAAGAAACGTAAATAATGTATAAAATAAAAGAACATTTTCCTTTGTACACCCTGTATTTTTTATTTGACAAAAAAATTATTGATCATAAAAGTTTCTAAATCTAACAAACTTTATTAAAAATTAGAAAAAATATCGAAATTATACAGGGTAATTATAAAAAAAACAACGTAAATAATGTATAAAAAAAAAGAACATTTTGCTTTGTACACCCTGTATTTTTTATTTGACAAAAAAAAATATTGATTATAAAAGTTTCTAAATCTAATAAAATTTATTAAAAATAAGAAAAAATATCGAAATTATACAGGGTAATTACAAAAAATAAACGTAAATAATGTATAAAAAAAAAGAACATTTTGCTTTGTACACCCTGTATTTTTTATTTGACAAAAAAAATTATTAATTATAAAAGTTTCTAAATCTAATAAAATTTATTAAAAATAAGAAAAAATATCGAAATTATACAGGGTAATTACAAAAAAAGAAACGTAAATAATGTATAAAAAAAAGAACATTTTGCTTTGTACACCCTGTAGTTTTTATTTGACAAAAAAAATTATTGATTTTAAAAGTTTGTAAATCTAATAAACTTTATTAAAAATAAGAAAAAATAACGAAATTATACAGGGTAATTACAAAAAAAGAAACGTAAATAATGTATAAAAAAAAAGAACATTTTGCTTTGTACACCCTGTATTTTTTATTTGACTAAAAAAATTATCGATTATAAAAGTTTCTAAATCTAATAAACTTTATTAAAAATTAGAAAAAATATCGAAATTATACAGGGTAATTACAAAAAATTAAACATGAATAATGTATAAAAAAAAGAACATTTTACTTTGTACACCCTGTATTTTTTATTTGACAAAAAAAATTATTGATTATAAAAGTTTCTTAATCTAATAAACTTTATTTAAAATTAGAAAAAATATCGAAATTATACAGGGTAATTACAAAAAAAAAACAACGTAAATAATGTATAAAAAAAAGAACATTTTGCTTTGTACACCCTGTATTTTTTATTTGACAAAAAAAAATATTGATTATAAAAGTTTCTAAATCTAATAAACTTTATTAAAAATAAGAAAAAATATCGAAATTATACAGGGTAATTACAAAAAAAGAAACGTAAATAATGTATAAAATAAAAGAACATTTTCCTTTGTACACCCTGTATTTTTTATTTGACAAAAAAATTATTGATCATAAAAGTTTCTAAATCTAACAAACTTTATTAAAAATTAGAAAAAATATCGAAATTATACAGGGTAATTACAAAAAATTAAACATAAATAATGTATAAAAAAAAGAACATTTTGCTTTGTACACCCTGTATTTTTTATTTGACAAAAAAAATTATTGATTATAAAAGTTTCTAAATCTAATAAACTTTATTAAAAATAAGAAAAAATATCGAAATTATACAGGGTAATTACACAAAATTAAACATAAATAATGTATAAAAAAAAGAACATTTTGCTTTGTACACCCTGTATTTTTTATTTGACAAAAAAAATTATTGATCATAAAAGTTTCTAAATCTAATAAACTTTAAAAAAAATAAGAAAAAATATTGAAATTATACAGGGTAATTACAAAAAATAAACGTATGTATAAAAAAAAGAACATTTTGCTTTGTACACCCTGTATTTTTTATTTGACAAAAAAAATTATTGATCATAAAAGTTTCTAAATCTAATAAACTTTAAAAAAAATAAGAAAAAATATTGAAATTATACAGGGTAATTACAAAAAATAAACGTATGTATAAAAAAAAGAACATTTTGCTTTGTACACCCTGTATTTTTTATTTGACAAAAAAAATTATTGATTATAAAAGTTTCTAAATCTAATAAACTTTATTAAAAATAAGAAAAAATATAGAAATTATACAGGGTAATTACAAAAAAATAAAACGTAAATAATGTATAAAAAAAAAGAACATTTTGCTTTGTACACCCTGTATTTTTTATTTGACAAAAAAAATTATTCATTATAAAAGTTTCTAAATTTAATAAACTTTATTAAAAATAAGAAAAAATATAGAAATTATACAGGGTAATTACAAAAAAATAAAACGTAAATAATGTATAAAAAAAAGAACATTTTGCTTTGTACACCCTGTATTTTTTATTTGACAAAAAAAATTATTGATTATAAAAGTTTCTAAATCTAATAAACTTTATTAAAAATAAGAAAAAATATAGAAATTATACAGGGTAATTACAAAAAAATAAAACGTAAATAATGTATAAAAAAAAAGAACATTTTGCTTTGTACACCCTGTATTTTTTATTTGACAAAAAAAATTATTCATTATAAAAGTTTCTAAATTTAATAAACTTTATTAAAAATAAGAAAAAATATCGAAATGATACAGGGTAATTACAAAAAAATGACGTAAATAATGTATAAAAAAAAGAACATTTTGCTTTGTACACCCTGTATTTTTTATTTGACAAAAAAAATTATTGATTATAAAAGTTTCTAAATCTAATAAACTTTATTAAAAATAAGAAAAAATATAGAAATTATACAGGGTAATTACAAAAAAATAAAACGTAAATAATGTATAAAAAAAAAGAACATTTTGCTTTGTACACCCTGTATTTTTTATTTGACAAAAAAAATTATTCATTATAAAAGTTTCTAAATTTAATAAACTTTATTAAAAATAAGAAAAAATATTGAAATTATACAGGGTAATTACAAAAAAAAACAACGTAAAAAATGTATAAAAAAAAGTACATTTTGCTTTGTACACCCTGTATTTTTTATTTGACATAAAAAATTATTTATTATAAAAGTTTTTAAATCTAATAAACTTTATTAAAAATATGAAAAAAGATTGAAATTATACAGGGTAATTACAAAAAAAACAACGTAAATAATGTATAAAAAAAAAGTACATTTTGCTTTATACACCCTGTATTTTTTATTTGACAAAAAAAATTATTGATTATAAAAGTTTCTTAATCTAATAAACTTTATTTAAAATTAGAAAAAATATCGAAATTATACAGGGTAATTACAAAAAATTAAACATAAATAATGTATAAAAAAAAAGAACATTTTGCTTTGTACACCCTGTATTTTTTATTTGACAAAAAAAAATTATTGATTATAAAAGTTTCCAAATCTGATAAACTTTATTAAAAATAGGAAAAAATATCGAAATTATACAGGGTAATTACAAAAAATTAAATATAAATAATGTATAAAAAAAAAGAACATTTTGCTTTGTACACCCTGTATTTTTTATTTGACAAAAAAAATTTAATTCAATTTAAAAAGAAATTTCTCAGTGTAAATAATTCCATTACATTATGCAATTTTAAAATCCGGGAATAAATAAATTTGACGTATAAAGTATTAATGACGTCACAAGAGAATAGCTAAAATTAATCCGGTTGACCCGGAAAGATTTTCAGCTTCTATTAATTATCACTTATCAAATATTAATTTAGGATAATAGGATTTTCCGGTTATAGAATAATTACTTCAAATGGACGTATCAGATTTTTTTTTTAATTTAACACATTGACTGCCAAATCAAATTTAAATTAATTTCATAATTTGCAATCAACGTGTTAAAAAAATTTATAGGTAATAAAATATTTTTTGTAGTGTAATTATTTATATAAAAAAAAATAAAAAATATAAAATTCGTGACTATAAAATCAAAGTCAATTTTTAATTCATTCAATTTTTTTTTTACGTAACATAATTTAAGTTGGTCTATAATTAGTGCCTATCTAGACGCGTTGGAATTAACAAAAGTTTTTTTTTTAAAGAGCACGTCAATCTTCATTTGTTCGTTGTTTTTCTCTTTTAATTATTTTTTTTATTATTTTTCTATTTTCGGTTATACGGTAGATCGAATAAAAAAAATTGTATTAAATTTTGTTGTGTAAGAATTTTTTTTTAGATTTGGCAACAATGTAGTAATTTTTTTTTATTATATCAAATTTTATTTTTTTTTATTTTAAACAAAATTTTTTTCGCGGTTTTTCTTCAATTATAAGAAAAAAATTTGACTTGGCAACAATGTAAAAATCTAACAAGTTTTTTTTATATTTCAATCTCAAAATTTACTTTAAAGTGAAGAAAATTTTTTTTTGTAATTTTTTCCTAAATCTAGGAAAATTTATTGATCTGGCAACAATGTAAAAATCTGATATTTTTTTTACTACATTTTATCTCAATATCAAAATTTACTGTAAAGTGAACAAAAATTTTTTTGGTCGTTTTTCCCTAATTGTAGGAAAATTTGTTGATCTGGCAACAATGTAAAAATCTGATAATTTTTTTTCTACATTTTATCTCAATTTCAAAATTTACTTTAAAATGAACAAAATATTTTTTTTTGTCGTTTTTCCCTAAATCTAGGAAAATTTGTTGATCTGGCAACAATGTAAAAATCTGATAATTTTTTTACTACATTTTATCTCAATCTAAAAATTTACTTTAAAATGAACAAAATATTTTTTTTGTCGTTTTTCCCTAATTCTAGGAAAATTTGTTGATCTGGCAACAATGTAAAAATCTGATAATTTTTTTTCTACATTTTATCTCAATTTCAAAATTTACTTTAAAATGAACAAAATATTTTTTTTTGTCGTTTTTCCCTAAATCTAGGAAAATTTGTTGATCTGGCAACAATGTAAAAATCTGATAATTTTTTTACTACATTTTATCTCAATACAAAAATTTACTTTAAAATGAACAAAATATTTTTTTTGTCGTTTTTCCCTAATTCTAGGAAAATTTGTTGATCTGGCAACTATGTAAGAATTTTATAATTTTTCTTCTACATTTATCCCTAATCCCTATTTCATGCTATTTAATATTTTTTTATTTTTCGTAAGTTTGGCAACAATGTTAACCTTCATTTGCTTCCCTCATTTATTTAAAATTACCTCATTTTTTCCTGAACCTACTTTCTTTTTTCGCCGAACTTTCCCCATTTTCCCGAACTTACCATATTTTTCACAGAATTTCACTCATTTTCCCGAACTTTCCTTATTTTTCCCCGAACTTGCCCCATTTTCCCGAACTTAACTTATTTTTCCCTGAACTTCCCTCATTTTCCCGAATTTTCTTTATTTTTTCCAGAACTTACTTTATTTTTCCCCGAACTTGTCCAATTTTCCCGAACTTACCTTTTTTTCCCGAACTCTGTTCATTTTTCCCTGAACTTCCTTCATTTTCCCGAATTTTCTTTATTTTTTCCAGAACTTACTTTATTTTTCCCCGAACTTGTCCAATTTTCCCGAACTTACCTTTTTTTCCCGAACTCTGTTCATTTTTCCCAGAACTTGCCCCATTTTTCCTTAATTTACCTTTTTTTCCAGAACTCAGCTCATTTTTCCCCGAAATTGGCCCATTTTCCAGAACTAACCTTATTTTTCTCTTAACTTCCCTCATTTTCCCCAACTTTCCCTTTTTTTTCCAGAACTTGCCTTTCACCCATTTTCCCGAATTTGCCTTTTTTTCCTGAACTCAGCTCATTTTTTCACGAACTTGCCCCATTTTCCCGAACTTTCCTTATTTTTCCCTGAAATTCCCTCATTTTCCCGAACTTTCCTTATTTTTCACAGAATTTACTCATTTTCCCGAACTTCCCTTTTTTTCCCGAACTCAGTTCATTTTTCCACGAACTTTCACAGTTTTCCCTGAACTTCCCTCATTTTCCCGAACTTTCCTTATTTTTCCCAGAATTTCACTCATTTTCCCGAACTTACCTTTTTTTCCCGAACTCAGTTCATTTTTCCACGAACTTTCACAGTTTTCCCTGAAATTCCCTCATTTTCCCGAACTTTCCTCATTTTTCCCAAAATTTTACTCATTTTCCCGAACTTTCCTTATTTTTCCCAGAACTCCCTCATTTTCCCGAACTTTCCTTATTTTTCACAGAATTTACTCATTTTCCCGAACTTCCCTTTTTTTCCCGAACTCAGCTCATTTTTCACGAACTTTCACCATTTTCCCTGAACTTCCCTCATTTTCCCGAACTTTCCTTATTTTTCCCAGAATTTCACTAATTTTCCCGAAATTACCTTTTTTCCCGAACTCAGCTCATTTTTCCACGAACTTTCACCATTTTCCCTGAACTTCCCTTATTTTCCCGAACTTTCCTTATTTTTCACAGAATTTACTCATTTTCCCGAACTTCCCTTTTTTTCCCGAACTCAGTTCATTTTTCCACGAACTTTCACAGTTTTCCCTGAACTTCCCTCATTTTCCCGAACTTTCCTTATTTTTCCCAGAATTTCACTCATTTTCCCGAACTTACCTTTTTTTCCCGAAATCAGTTCATTTTTCCACGAACTTTCACAGTTTTCCCTGAAATTCCCTCATTTCCCTAACTTTCCTTATTTTTCACAGAATTTACTCATTTTCCCGAACTTACCTTTTTTTCCCGAACTCAGTTCATTTTTCCATGAACTTTCACCATTTTCCCTGAACTTCCCTTATTTTCCCGAACTTTCCTTATTTTTCCCAGAATTTCACTCATTTTCCCGAACTTACCTTTTTTTCCCGAACTCAGTTCATTTTTCCACGAACTTTCACCATTTTCCCTGAACTTCCCTCATTTTCCCGAACTTTCCTTATTTTTCCCAGAATTTCACTCATTTTCCCGAACTTACCTTTTTTTCCCGAACTCAGTTCATTTTTCCATGAACTTTCACCATTTTCCCTGAACTTCCCTTATTTTCCCGAACTTTCCTTATTTTTCCCAGAATTTCACTCATTTTCCCGAACTTACCTTTTTTTCCCGAACTCAGTTCATTTTTCCACGAACTTTCACCATTTTCCCTGAACTTCCCTCATTTTTCCGAACTTTCCTTATTTTTCCCAGAATTTCACTCATTTTCCCGAACTTCCCTTTTTTTCCCGAACTCAGCTCATTTTTCCACGAACTTTCACCATTTTCCCTGAACTTCCCTCATTTTCCCGAACTTTCCTTATTTTTCCCAGAATTTCACTCATTTTCCCGAACTTACCTTTTTTTCCCGAACTCAGTTCATTTTTCCACGAACTTTCACCATTTTCCCTGAACTTCCCTTATTTTCCCGAACTTTCCTTATTTTTCCCAGAATTTCACTCATTTTCCCGAACTTACCTTTTTTTCCCGAACTCAGTTCATTTTTCCACGAACTTTCACCATTTTCCCTGAACTTCCCTCATTTTCCCGAACTTTCCTTATTTTTCCCAGAATTTCACTCATTTTCCCGAACTTACCTTTTTTTCCCGAACTCAGTTCATTTTTCCACGAACTTTCACCATTTCCCTGAACTTCCCTCATTTTCCCCGAACTTACCTTTTTTTCCCGAACTCAGTTCATTTTTCCATGAACTTTCACCATTTTCCCTGAACTTCCCTTATTTTCCCGAACTTTCCTTATTTTTCCCAGAATTTCACTCATTTTCCCGAACTTACCTTTTTTTCCCGAACTCAGTTCATTTTTCCACGAACTTTCACCATTTTCCCTGAACTTCCCTAATTTTCCCGAACTTTCCTTATTTTTCCCAGAATTTCACTCATTTTCCCGAACTTACCTTTTTTTCCCGAACTCAGTTCATTTTTCCACGAACTTTCACCATTTTCCCTGAACTTCCCTCATTTTTCCGAACTTTCCTTATTTTTCCCAGAATTTCACTCATTTTCCCGAACTTCCCTTTTTTTCCCGAACTCAGCTCATTTTTCCACGAACTTTCACCATTTTCCCTGAACTTCCCTCATTTTCCCGAACTTTCCTTATTTTTCCCAGAATTTCACTCATTTTCCCGAACTTCCCTTTTTTTCCCGAACTCAGCTCATTTTTCCACGAACTTTCACCATTTTCCCTGAACTTCCCTTATTTTCCCGAACTTTCCTTATTTTTCCCAGAATTTCACTCATTTTCCCGAACTTACCTTTTTTTCCCGAACTCAGTTCATTTTTCCACGAACTTTCACCATTTTCCCTGAACTTCCCTCATTTTCCCGAACTTTCCTTATTTTTCCCAGAATTTCACTCATTTTCCCGAACTTACCTTTTTTTCCCGAACTCAGTTCATTTTTCCACGAACTTTCACCATTTTCCCTGAACTTCCCTTATTTTCCCGAACTTTCCTTATTTTTCCCAGAATTTCACTCATTTTCCCGAACTTACCTTTTTTTCCCGAACTCAGTTCATTTTTCCACGAACTTTCACCATTTTCCCTGAACTTCCCTCATTTTCCCGAACTTTCCTTATTTTTCCCAGAATTTCACTCATTTTCCCGAACTTCCCTTTTTTTCCCGAACTCAGCTCATTTTTCCACGAACTTTCACCATTTTCCCTGAACTTCCCTTATTTTCCCGAACTTTCCTTATTTTTCCCAGAATTTCACTCATTTTCCCGAACTTACCTTTTTTTCCCGAACTCAGTTCATTTTTCCACGAACTTTCACCATTTTCCCTGAACTTCCCTTATTTTCCCGAACTTTCCTTATTTTTCCCAGAATTTCACTCATTTTCCCGAACTTACCTTTTTTTCCCGAACTCAGTTCATTTTTCCACGAACTTTCACCATTTTCCCTGAACTTCCCTTATTTTCCCGAACTTTCCTTATTTTTCCCAGAATTTCACTCATTTTCCCGAACTTACCTTTTTTTCCCGAACTCAGTTCATTTTTCCACGAACTTTCACCATTTCCCTGAACTTCCCTTATTTTCCCGAACTTTCCTTATTTTTCCCAGAATTTCACTCATTTTCCCGAACTTACCTTTTTTTCCCGAACTCAGTTCATTTTTCCACGAACTTTCACCATTTTCCCTGAACTTCCCTCATTTTCCCGAACTTTCCTTATTTTTCCCAGAATTTCACTCATTTTCCCGAACTTACCTTTTTTTCCCGAACTCAGTTCATTTTTCCACGAACTTTCACCATTTTCCCTGAACTTCCCTCATTTTCCCGAACTTTCCTTATTTTTCCCAGAATTTCACTCATTTTCCCGAACTTACCTTTTTTTCCCGAACTCAGTTCATTTTTCCACGAACTTTCACCATTTTCCCTGAACTTCCCTCATTTTCCCGAACTTTCCTTATTTTTCCCAGAATTTCACTCATTTTCCCGAACTTACCTTTTTTTCCCGAACTCAGTTCATTTTTCCACGAACTTTCACCATTTTCCCTGAACTTCCCTCATTTTCCCGAACTTTCCTTATTTTTCCCAGAATTTCACTCATTTTCCCGAACTTACCTTTTTTTCCCGAACTCAGTTCATTTTTCCACGAACTTTCACCATTTTCCCTGAACTTCCCTCATTTTCCCGAACTTTCCTTATTTTTCCCAGAATTTCACTCATTTTTCCGAACTTACCTTTTTTTCCCGAACTCAGTTCATTTTTCCACGAACTTTCACCATTTTCCCTGAACTTCCCTCATTTTCCCGAACTTTCCTTATTTTTCCCAGAATTTCACTCATTTTCCCGAACTTACCTTTTTTTCCCGAACTCAGTTCATTTTTCCACGAACTTTCACCATTTTCCCTGAACTTCCCTTATTTTCCCGAACTTTCCTTATTTTTCCCAGAATTTCACTCATTTTCCCGAACTTACCTTTTTTTCCCGAACTCAGTTCATTTTTCCACGAACTTTCACCATTTTCCCTGAACTTCTCTCATTTTCCCGAACTTTCCTTATTTTTCCCAGAATTTCACTCATTTTCCCGAACTTACCTTTTTTTCCCGAACTCAGTTCATTTTTCCACGAACTTTCACCATTTTCCTGAACTTCCCTCATTTTCCCGAACTTTCCTTATTTTTCCCAGAATTTCACTCATTTTCCCGAACTTACCTTTTTTTCCCGAACTCAGTTCATTTTTCCACGAACTTTCACCATTTTCCCTGAACTTCCCTTATTTTCCCGAACTTTCCTTATTTTTCCCAGAATTTCACTCATTTTCCCGAACTTACCTTTTTTTCCCGAACTCAGTTCATTTTTCCACGAACTTTCACCATTTTCCCTGAACTTCCCTCATTTTCCCGAACTTTCCTTATTTTTCCCAGAATTTCACTCATTTTCCCGAACTTACCTTTTTTTCCCGAACTCAGTTCATTTTTCCACGAACTTTCACCATTTTCCCTGAACTTCCCTCATTTTCCCGAACTTTCCTTATTTTTCCCAGAATTTCACTCATTTTCCCGAACTTACCTTTTTTTCCCGAACTCAGTTCATTTTTCCACGAACTTTCACCATTTTCCCTGAACTTCCCTCATTTTCCCGAACTTTCCTTATTTTTCCCAGAATTTCACTCATTTCCCGAACTTACCTTTTTTTCCCGAACTCAGTTCATTTTTCCACGAACTTTCACCATTTCCCTGAACTTCCCTCTCTATTTTCCCGAACTTTCCTTATTTTTCCCAGAATTTCACTCATTTTCCCGAACTTACCTTTTTTTCCCGAACTCAGTTCATTTTTCCACGAACTTTCACCATTTTCCCTGAACTTCCCTCATTTTCCCGAACTTTCCTTATTTTTCCCAGAATTTCACTCATTTTCCCGAACTTACCTTTTTTTCCCGAACTCAGTTCATTTTTCCACGAACTTTCACCATTTTCCCTGAACTTCCCTCATTTTCCCGAACTTTCCTTATTTTTCCCAGAATTTCACTCATTTTCCCGAACTTACCTTTTTTTCCCGAACTCAGTTCATTTTTCCACGAACTTTCACCATTTTCCCTGAACTTCCCTCATTTTCCCGAACTTTCCTTATTTTTCCCAGAATTTCACTCATTTTCCCGAACTTACCTTTTTTTCCCGAACTCAGTTCATTTTTCCACGAACTTTCACCATTTTCCCTGAACTTCCCTCATTTTCCCGAACTTTCCTTATTTTTCCCAGAATTTCACTCATTTTCCCGAACTTACCTTTTTTTCCCGAACTCAGTTCATTTTTCCACGAACTTTCACCATTTTCCCTGAACTTCCCTCATTTTCCCGAACTTTCCTTATTTTTCCCAGAATTTCACTCATTTTCCCGAACTTACCTTTTTTTCCCGAACTCAGTTCATTTTTCCACGAACTTTCACCATTTTCCCTGAACTTCCCTTATTTTCCCGAACTTTCCTTATTTTTCCCAGAATTTCACTCATTTTCCCGAACTTACCTTTTTTTCCCGAACTCAGTTCATTTTTCCACGAACTTTCACCATTTTCCCTGAACTTCCCTCATTTTCCCGAACTTTCCTTATTTTTCCCAGAATTTCACTCATTTTCCCGAACTTACCTTTTTTTCCCGAACTCAGTTCATTTTTCCACGAACTTTCACCATTTTCCCTGAACTTCCCTTATTTTCCCGAACTTTCCTTATTTTTCCCAGAATTTCACTCATTTTCCCGAACTTACCTTTTTTTCCCGAACTCAGTTCATTTTTCCACGAACTTTCACCATTTTCCCTGAACTTCCCTCATTTTCCCGAACTTTCCTTATTTTTCCCAGAATTTCACTCATTTTCCCGAACTTACCTTTTTTTCCCGAACTCAGTTCATTTTTCCACGAACTTTCACCATTTTCCCTGAACTTCCCTCATTTTCCCGAACTTTCCTTATTTTTCCCAGAATTTCACTCATTTTCCCGAACTTACCTTTTTTTCCCGAACTCAGTTCATTTTTCCACGAACTTTCACCATTTTCCCTGAACTTCCCTCATTTTCCCGAACTTTCCTTATTTTTCCCAGAATTTCACTCATTTTCCAGAACTTACCTTTTTTTCCCGAACTCAGTTCATTTTTCCACGAACTTTCACCATTTTCCCTGAAATTCCCTCATTTTCCCGATCTTTCCTTATTTTTCCCAGAATTTCACTCATTTTCCCGAACTTACCTTTTTTTCCCGAACTCAGTTCATTTTTCCACGAACTTTCACCATTTTCCCTGAAATTCCCTTATTTTCCCGAACTTTCCTTATTTTTCCCAGAATTTCACTCATTTTCCCGAAATTACCTTTTTTTCCCGAACTCAGTTCATTTTTCCACGAACTTTCACCATTTTCCCTGAAATTCCCTTATTTTCCCGATCTTTCCTTATTTTTCCCTGAAATTCCCTCATTTTCCCGAACTTTCCTTATTTTTCCCAGAATTTCACTCATTTTCCCGAACTTACCTTTTTTTCCCGAACTCAGTTCATTTTTCCACGAACTTTCACCATTTTCCCTGAACTTCCCTCATTTTCCCGAACTTTCCTTATTTTTCCCAGAATTTCACTCATTTTCCCGAACTTACCTTTTTTTCCCGAACTCAGTTCATTTTTCCACGAACTTTCACCATTTTCCCTGAACTTCCCTCATTTTCCCGAACTTTCCTTATTTTTCCCAGAATTTCACTCATTTTCCCGAACTTACCTTTTTTTCCCGAACTCAGTTCATTTTTCCACGAACTTTCACCATTTTCCCTGAACTTCCCTTATTTTCCCGAACTTTCCTTATTTTCCCAGAATTTCACTCATTTTCCCGAACTTACCTTTTTTTCCCGAACTCAGTTCATTTTTCCACGAACTTTCACCATTTTCCCTGAACTTCCCTCATTTTCCCGAACTTTCCTTATTTTTCCCAGAATTTCACTCATTTTCCCGAACTTACCTTTTTTTCCCGAACTCAGTTCATTTTTCCACGAACTTTCACCATTTTCCCTGAACTTCCCTCATTTTCCCGAACTTTCCTTATTTTTCCCAGAATTTCACTCATTTTCCCGAACTTACCTTTTTTTCCCGAACTCAGTTCATTTTTCCACGAACTTTCACCATTTTCCCTGAACTTCCCTCATTTTCCCGAACTTTCCTTATTTTTCCCAGAATTTCACTCATTTTCCAGAACTTACCTTTTTTTCCCGAACTCAGTTCATTTTTCCACGAACTTTCACCATTTTCCCTGAAATTCCCTCATTTTCCCGATCTTTCCTTATTTTTCCCAGAATTTCACTCATTTTCCCGAACTTACCTTTTTTTCCCGAACTCAGTTCATTTTTCCACGAACTTTCACCATTTTCCCTGAAATTCCCTTATTTTCCCGAACTTTCCTTATTTTTCCCAGAATTTCACTCATTTTCCCGAAATTACCTTTTTTTCCCGAACTCAGTTCATTTTTCCACGAACTTTCACCATTTTCCCTGAAATTCCCTCATTTTCCCGAACTTTCCTTATTTTTCCCAGAATTTCACTCATTTTCCCGAACTTCCCTTTTTTTCCCGAACTCAGCTCATTTTTCCACGAACTTTCACCATTTTCCCTGAACTTCCCTTATTTTCCCGAACTTTCCTTATTTTTCCCAGAATTTCACTCATTTTCCCGAACTTACCTTTTTTTCCCGAACTCAGTTCATTTTTCCACGAACTTTCACCATTTTCCCTGAACTTCCCTTATTTTCCCGAACTTTCCTTATTTTTCCCAGAATTTCACTCATTTTCCCGAACTTACCTTTTTTTCCCGAACTCAGTTCATTTTTCCACGAACTTTCACCATTTTCCCTGAACTTCCCTTATTTTCCCGAACTTTCCTTATTTTACCCAGAATTTCACTCATTTTCCCGAACTTACCTTTTTTCCCGAACTCAGTTCATTTTTCCACGAACTTTCACAGTTTTCCCTGAAATTCCCTCATTTTCCCGAACTTTCCTTATTTTTCACAGAATTTACTCATTTTCCCGAACTTCCCTTTTTTCCCGAACTCAGTTCATTTTTCCACGAACTTTCACCATTTTCTATGAACTTCCCTCATTTTCCCGAACTTTCCTTATTTTTCCCAGAATTTCACTCATTTTCCCGAACTTCCCTTTTTTTCCCGAACTCAGTTCATTTTTCCACGAACTTTCACCATTTTCCCTGAAATTCCCTTATTTTCCCGAACTTTCCTTATTTTCCCAGAATTTCACTCATTTTCCCGAACTTACCTTTTTTTCCCGAACTCAGTTCATTTTTCCACGAACTTTCACCATTTTCCCTGAACTTCCCTCATTTTCCCGATGTTTCCTTATTTTTCACAGAATTTACTCATTTTCCTGAACTTACCTTTTTTCCCGAACTCAGTTCATTTTTCCACGAACTTTCACCATTTTCCCTGAAATTCCCTCATTTCCCGAACTTTCCTTATTTTTCCCAGAATTTCACTCATTTTCCCGAAATTACCTTTTTTTCCCGAACTCAGTTCATTTTTCCACGAACTTTCACCATTTTCCCTGAACTTCCCTCATTTTCCCGAACTTTCCTTATTTTTCATAGAATTTCACTCATTTTCCCGAACTTACCTTTTTTTCCCGAACTCAGTTCATTTTTCCACGAACTTTCACCATTTTCCCTGAACTTCCTTATTTTCCCGAACTTTCCTTATTTTACCCAGAATTTCACTCATTTTCCCGAACTTACCTTTTTTCCCGAACTCAGTTCATTTTTCCACGAACTTTCACAGTTTTCCCTGAAATTCCCTCATTTTCCCGAACTTTCCTTATTTTTCACAGAATTTACTCATTTTCCCGAACTTCCCTTTTTTTCCCGAACTCAGTTCATTTTTCCACGAACTTTCACCATTTTCTATGAACTTCCCTCATTTTCCCGAACTTTCCTTATTTTTCCCAGAATTTCACTCATTTTCCCGAACTTCCCTTTTTTTCCCGAACTCAGTTCATTTTTCCACGAACTTTCACCATTTTCCCTGAACTTCCCTTATTTTCCCGAACTTTCCTTATTTTTCCCAGAATTTCACTCATTTTCCTGAACTTACCTTTTTTTCCCGAACTCAGTTCATTTTTCCACGAACTTTCACCATTTTCCCTGAAATTCCCTCATTTTCCCGAACTTTCCTTATTTTTCCCAGAATTTCACTCATTTTCCCGAAATTACCTTTTTTTCCCGAACTCAGTTCATTTTTCCACGAACTTTCACCATTTTCCCTGAACTTCCCTCATTTTCCCGAACTTTCCTTATTTTTCATAGAATTTCACTCATTTTCCCGAACTTACCTTTTTTTCCCGAACTTGAACCATTTTCCCTGAACTTCCCTCATTTTCCCGAACTTTCCTTATTTTTCCCAGAATTTCACTCATTTTCCAGAACTTACCTTTTTTTCCCGAACTCAGTTCATTTTTCCACGAACTTTCACCATTTTCCCTGAAATTCCCTCATTTTCCCGATCTTTCCTTATTTTTCCCAGAATTTCACTCATTTTCCCGAACTTACCTTTTTTTCCCGAACTCAGTTCATTTTTCCACGAACTTTCACCATTTTCCCTGAAATTCCCTTATTTTCCCGAACTTTCCTTATTTTTCCCAGAATTTCACTCATTTTCCCGAAATTACCTTTTTTTCCCGAACTCAGTTCATTTTTCCACGAACTTTCACCATTTTCCCTGAAATTCCCTCATTTTCCCGAACTTTCCTTATTTTTCCCAGAATTTCACTCATTTTCCCGAACTTCCCTTTTTTTCCCGAACTCAGCTCATTTTTCCACGAACTTTCACCATTTTCCCTGAACTTCCCTTATTTTCCCGAACTTTCCTTATTTTTCCCAGAATTTCACTCATTTTCCCGAACTTACCTTTTTTTCCCGAACTCAGTTCATTTTTCCACGAACTTTCACCATTTTCCCTGAACTTCCCTTATTTTCCCGAACTTTCCTTATTTTTCCCAGAATTTCACTCATTTTCCCGAACTTACCTTTTTTTCCCGAACTCAGTTCATTTTTCCACGAACTTTCACCATTTTCCCTGAACTTCCCTTATTTTCCCGAACTTTCCTTATTTTACCCAGAATTTCACTCATTTTCCCGAACTTACCTTTTTTCCCGAACTCAGTTCATTTTTCCACGAACTTTCACAGTTTTCCCTGAAATTCCCTCATTTTCCCGAACTTTCCTTATTTTTCACAGAATTTACTCATTTTCCCGAACTTCCCTTTTTTTCCCGAACTCAGTTCATTTTTCCACGAACTTTCACCATTTTCTATGAACTTCCCTCATTTTCCCGAACTTTCCTTATTTTTCCCAGAATTTCACTCATTTTCCCGAACTTCCCTTTTTTTCCCGAACTCAGTTCATTTTTCCACGAACTTTCACCATTTTCCCTGAAATTCCCTTATTTTCCCGAACTTTCCTTATTTTTCCCAGAATTTCACTCATTTTCCCGAACTTACCTTTTTTTCCCGAACTCAGTTCATTTTTCCACGAACTTTCACCATTTTCCCTGAACTTCCCTCATTTTCCCGATGTTTCCTTATTTTTCACAGAATTTACTCATTTTCCTGAACTTACCTTTTTTTCCCGAACTCAGTTCATTTTTCCACGAACTTTCACCATTTTCCCTGAAATTCCCTCATTTTCCCGAACTTTCCTTATTTTTCCCAGAATTTCACTCATTTTCCCGAAATTACCTTTTTTTCCCGAACTCAGTTCATTTTTCCACGAACTTTCACCATTTTCCCTGAACTTCCCTCATTTTCCCGAACTTTCCTTATTTTTCATAGAATTTCACTCATTTTCCCGAACTTACCTTTTTTTCCCGAACTCAGTTCATTTTTCCACGAACTTTCACCATTTTCCCTGAACTTCCCTTATTTTCCCGAACTTTCCTTATTTTACCCAGAATTTCACTCATTTTCCCGAACTTACCTTTTTTCCCGAACTCAGTTCATTTTTCCACGAACTTTCACAGTTTTCCCTGAAATTCCCTCATTTTCCCGAACTTTCCTTATTTTTCACAGAATTTACTCATTTTCCCGAACTTCCCTTTTTTTCCCGAACTCAGTTCATTTTTCCACGAACTTTCACCATTTTCTATGAACTTCCCTCATTTTCCCGAACTTTCCTTATTTTTCCCAGAATTTCACTCATTTTCCCGAACTTCCCTTTTTTTCCCGAACTCAGTTCATTTTTCCACGAACTTTCACCATTTTCCCTGAACTTCCCTTATTTTCCCGAACTTTCCTTATTTTTCCCAGAATTTCACTCATTTTCCTGAACTTACCTTTTTTTCCCGAACTCAGTTCATTTTTCCACGAACTTTCACCATTTTCCCTGAAATTCCCTCATTTTCCCGAACTTTCCTTATTTTTCCCAGAATTTCACTCATTTTCCCGAAATTACCTTTTTTTCCCGAACTCAGTTCATTTTTCCACGAACTTTCACCATTTTCCCTGAACTTCCCTCATTTTCCCGAACTTTCCTTATTTTTCATAGAATTTCACTCATTTTCCCGAACTTACCTTTTTTTCCCGAACTTGAACCATTTTCCCCAACTTATCTTATTTTTTCATGAACTTACCTAATTTTTTCCAGAACTTAACTAAATTTTTCCCAAACTTACAAAATTTATTTTTCCGAATTTTCTTTATTTTCCACTACATTTCCCTATTTCTCAAGAATTTTCAACAACCGGCAACAATGTAAACTAAATAATTTTCAACAAAAAAAAAATCCTCTAACGATCACAATCGTGTTTTTTCCTAATTTATTTCACTCCAAATGTCAAATTTCATTATACAAAATAATCCCGATAACGTGCCAAGACTTTCCATTCATGGAAAAAAAAATTTCCATATTTCTCCCTAATTTTCAAGATTTTATCAATACCAACATAATACAAGAAAATTTATTATTAGTTTTGAAAAAAAAATAGTCTCCATGACACGTATTAACACTTGTTAACATCCCCCCCCAAAAGACTCATTACCGGCCAAATCAAATAAAAACCGAACCCACAAAATCCCGCTGATTGACGTTTGATTGACGTTCGATAAGTGCAGGTTACGTTCCCCGACGGTCCCGCCCCTCCCGCCTCCTTCTCGATTCGCTCTTTTTTTTTCTATTTGACCAAGTAATGGTATGGCAAATAGAGGGAGTCGATAAAAGTATTAAATTAAAAATCGACGATTAGTTTATGCTTATAATGGTTTTTTTTTCTTTAGCTAAACTTTATTAAGAAAAATAACTTTTTCTTTATTTGTGTAAATTAATTTATTAAAATTAAAAGAATCATTAAAATATTATAGAGTACCACAGGGATGCGTTTTGGATCTACTATAAGAAAAAAATAATATATAATCGATCGATATTTATAATTGTCGTCCGCCATCTTGAATTTATTGATTTTGACTAAAATTTAATAATCTCTGACCCCAAAAACCCCCACATACAAATTTTGAATAGAATCGGTCAATAACCATAAATCCCGTCGGCCATCTTGGATTCGCCATTTTGAATTTGTGAATTTTGAACGAAAATTCTTAATCTCCGACTCCAAAAATCCCCACATACGAATTTTGAATAGAATCGATTTATAATTACAAATCTTGTCCGCCATATTGGAACCGCCATTTTGAATTTACTAATTTTGATGAAAAAATCATAATCTCCGACCCCAAAAACCCCCACATACGAATTTTGAATAGAATCTATTCATAATCACAAATCTTGTCCGCCATATTGGAACCGCCATTTTGAATTTACTAATTTTGATGAAAAAATCATAATCTCCGACCCTAAAAACCCCCACAAACCAATTTTGACTGAAATCGGTCAAAAACTATAAATCTCGTCCGCCATCTTGGAGTCTCCATTTTGAACAGTAATTGCAGTACTCGAGTAATTACTGGCAATTGTAGCACTAAATCAATTATTAGTAATTGTAACATTCAAGTAACTAAAAATAATTGTTATTCTATTACAAAAATTGTTTAATGCACTAATCGAGTAATTATTGACAATTGTAGCACCCCAACAAGTACTGATTATTGTAGAACTTTAGCAAATATTGGTAATTGTAGCACTTGAACAATTCTGGTAATTGTAGCTCTCGAGCAATTCCTGATAATTGTAGCACGAGCGCAATTATTGTAATTGTTAATAATTGTAGCACTCGTGTAATTACTGGTAATTGTAGCATTCAAGTGTAATTAATTAGTAATTGAAGTAACAAAGCAATTATTACTAATTGCAGCACTCAAATAATTAATCATAATTATTACACTCAAACAGAAATTGGTTAACAGTAATCGAGTATTAATTGACAATTGCAGCAATCAAGCAATTACTAGTAATTGTAGCACTCGATTATTTGTGGTAATTGTAGCACTATATTAAATACTGGTAATTGAAGTACAAGAGCAATTATTGGTAATTGTAGCACTTAAGCGAATACTGATAATTGTAGCACTGTAACCATTACTGGTAATTGTAGCACTCAAGTGTAATTATATAGGAATTGGAGTACTCAAGCAATTTAGTAATTGTAGCACTGGAGCAACTACTGATTAATGTAGAGTTTTAACAATTATTGTTAATTGTGGCGCTTGAGCAATTTACGTAATTGTAACACTGGAGTAATTACTGGTTATTGTAGCACTTGAGATTTTTTGGTAATTGTAGCACTCGAGCAATTACTGATAATTATAGAATTTTAACAATTATTGGTAATTGTAGTTCTTGAGCAATTCTGGTAATTGTAGCACTGAAGTAATTACTGGTAATTGAAGCATGTGAACGATTTTGATAATTGTAGCACTTAAGCAATTCTAATAATTGTAGAAATGGAGTAATTACTGTTAATCGTAGCACTTAAGCATTTTTCATAATTGCAGCACTCGAACAATTACTGGTAATTTTTGATACAAGAGCAATTATTGGTAATTGTAGCACTCGTGTAAATAACGATAATTGTAGTACTTGAGCAAATACTGATAATTGTATAGCAGAAACAATCGCTGGTAATTGTAACACTCAAGCGTAATTATATAGAAATTGGAGCCCTCGGGTAATTATTAGTTTTTGTAGCACTATAGCAATTACTGATAAATGTAGAATTTTGACAATAATTTGTAATTGTAGCACCTGAGCAATTCTGGTAATTGTAACACTGGAGTAATTATTGGTAATTGAAGCACTGGGAGCATTTTTGGTAATTATAGCACTCGAACAATTACTAGTAATTATAGTACACTTGAGCTAATACTTTAATAATTATTGGTAATTGTAGCACTTGTGCAATTCTGGTAATTGTAGCACTTGAGCATTTTTGGTACTTATAGCACTCGAGTAATTCATGGTAATTATAATACAAATGCAATTAGTGGTAATTGTAGCACTCATGTAATTACTGGTAACTGTAACACTTGAGCAAATGTAATTGTAACGCTGTAACAATTACTGCTAATTGTAGCACTAACGTGTAATTATATAGGAATTGGAGTACTCGAGTAATTATTAGTAATTGTAGCATTGGAGTAGTTTTATTACTTATTGGTAATTGTAGCACTGCAGTAATTACTGATAATTGAAGCATATGAGCATTTTTTGTCATTGTAACAATCAAGCAATTACTGATAATTGTAATACAAGAGAAATTATTGGTAACTGTAGCACTTGAGCAAATACTGTAGCGCTGGAATAATTATTGGTAATTTTAACGCTCAAGTAATTTATAATATTTATTACACTCGAGCACAAATTGCTAATTGTAGTACTTAAGTATTTATTAGTAATTGTAGCACTGATACAATTACTAGTAATTACATATAAATTGGAGAACTCGAGCAATTATTAGTAATTGTAGCGCTAGAGCAATTACTGATAAATGAAGATTTTTAACAATAATTTATAATTGTAGCACTTGAGCAATTCTAGTAATTGTAGTACTGGAGTAATTATTGGTAATTGAAGCAGTTGAGTATTTTTGGTAATTATAGCACTCGAGAAATTACTGATAATTTTTGTACAAGAGCAATGATTGGTAATTGTAGCAGTTGGTGTAATTACTGGTAATTGTAGCACTCAAGTGTAATTATATAAGAATTGTAGTACTCGAGCAATTATTAGTAATTGTAGTCCTGAAGAAATTTTAGTAATTGTAGCACTCGAGTAATAACTGGTAATTAAAGCACTTGAGCATTTTTGGTAATTGTAACACTCAAGTGTAATTATATAGCAATTTTAATACTCGATCAATTATAAGGAATTGTAGCAATGGAGAAATTACTGATAATTGTAGAAATTTAACAATTATTCGTAATTGGAGCCCTTGAGCATTTAGATTGTAGCACTCGTGCAATTACTAGAAAGAAGCATTTGAGCATTTTTGATAATTGTAGCACTTAAGCAATTACTGTTAATTATAGTACAAGAGAAATTATTGGTAATTGTAGCACTCGTGTAATTAACGGTAATTGTAGCACTTGAACAAATACTGGTAATTGTAGCACTCAAATGTAATTATATAGGAATTGTAGTACTCTGTAGCACTTGAGCAATTATGGTAATTGTAGCACTTAAACAAATACTGGTAATTGTAGCACTTGAGGAATTCTAGAATTTGTAGCACTTGAACAAATACTGGTAATTGTAGCACTTGAGCAAATACTAACAATTCTGGTAATTGTAGCACTTTAGTATTTTTGGTAATTGTAACACTTGAACAATAATTAATAATTGTAATACAAGAGCAATTATTGGTAATTGTAGCACTAGTTTATTACTTACTGGTAATTGTAGCACTTGAGCAATTCTAGTAATTGTAGCATTTGAGCAAATACTAACAATTCTGGTAATTGTAGCACTGGAGTTTTTTGGTAATTGTAACACTTGAACAATAATTAATAATTGTAATACACGAGCAATTATTGGTAATTGTAGCACTAGTTTATTACTTACTTGTAATTGTAGCACTTGAGCAATTCTAGTAATTGTAGCACTTGAGCAAATACTAACAATTCTGGTAATTGTAGCACTGGAGTATTTTTGGTAATTGTAACACTTGAACAATAATTAATAATTGTAATACACGAGCAATTATTGGTAATTGTAGCACTAGTTTATTACTTACTGGTAATTGTGGCACTTGAGCAATTCTACTAATTGTAGCACTTGAGCAAATACTAGAAATTCTGGTAATTGTAGCACTTGAACAAATACTGGTAATTGTAGCACTTGAGGAATTCTAGAAATTGTAGCACCGGGACAATTACGGGTAATTGTAGCACTCAAATATAATTATATAGGAATTGTAGTACTCTGTAGCACTTGAGCAATTATAGTAATTGTAGCACTTGAGCAAATACTGGTAATTGTAGCACTTGAGGAATTACGGGTAATTGTAGCACTTGAGGAATTCTAGAATTTGTAGCACCGGGACAATTACGGGTAATTGTAGCACTCAAATACAATTATATAGGAATTGTAGTACTCTGTAGCACTTGAGCAATTATAGTAATTGTAGCACTTGATCAAATACTGGTAATTGTAGCACTTGAGGAATTACGGGTAATTGTAGCACTTAAGGAATTCTAGAATTTGTAGCACCGGGACAATTACGGGTAATTGTAGCACTCAAATATAATTATATAGGAATTGTAGTACTCTGTAGGACTTGAACAATTATAGTAATTGTAGTACTTGAACAAATACTGGTAATTGTAGCACTTGAACAAATACTATTAATTGTAGCACTTGAGGAATTGTAGTACTCTGTAGCACTTGAACAATTATAGTAATTGTAGCACTTGAACAAATACTTTTAATTGTAGCACTTGAGGAATTCCAGAATTTGTAGCACCGGGACAATTACGGGTAATTGTAGCACTCAAGTGTAATTATACAGGACTTGTAGTACTCTGTAGCACTTGAGCAATTATAGTAATTGTAGCACTTGATCAAATACTGGTAATTGTAGCACTTGAGGAATTACGGGTAATTGTAGCACTTAAGGAATTCTAGAATTTGTAGCACCGGGACAATTACGGGTAATTGTAGCACTCAAATATAATTATATAGGAATTGTAGTACTCTGTAGCACTTGACCAATTATAGTAATTGTAGCACTTGAACAAATACTGGTAATTGTAGCACTTGACGAATTCAAGAATTTGTAGCACCGGGACAATTACGGGTAATTGTAGCACTCAAATATAATTATATAGGAATTGTAGTACTCTGTAGCACTTGAACAATTATAGTAATTGTAGCACTTGAACAAATACTGGTAATTGTAGCACTTTAGGAATTCTAGAAATTGTAGCACCGGTACAATTACGGGTAATTGTAGCACTCAAGTGTAATTATATAGGAATTGTAGTACTCTGTAGCACTTGAACAATTATAGTAATTGTAGTACTTGAACAAATACTGGTAATTGTAGCACTTGAACAAATACTATTAATTGTAGCACTTGAGGAATTGTAGTACTCTGTAGCACTTGAACAATTATAGTAATTGTAGCACTTGAACAAATACTGGTAATTGTAGCACTTGAGGAATTCTAGAATTTGTAGCACCGGGACAATTACGAGTAATTGTAGCATTCAAATATAATTATATAGGAATTGGAGTACTCGATCAATTATTACTAATTGTAGAATTGGAGCAATGATTAATAATTAAAAAAGGTAGAGACCCTAATTACCCCCCCCCCTTTATAAAATATATCTTCATATCAAGATATTTAATTTAAATAAAATATCGTAAATCTACTATAAAAATATCTATTAATTCAAATCTTTCGACCGACAAAGACATCAGCATAGAAAAAGCAAGACGGACAAACTCTTCTTCTCTCTGGGTGAATATGAAGCGGCAGGGGCCGGTGGAACGGCGTCGGGGGGGTATAGGGGAGAGAGAGGCGAGAGGGGTGGTTCGGCCTAATGAAGCGGACTCACCTTGCCTATAAATTATGACCGAACTCCATGCCATAACGGTCCGATATGGCCAAGATAAGCACCGGCAGCTCAGCGGGGGGGCGGGCCCCCCCGTCGCTTCAGCGGTCGTACACTCTAATCAACTTTAAAACCGAATAAAATATAATATTGGACGAGATGGGGAAATATCACACGAAAAATGGAATTATAATAAAATTTTTAAATAAATTAATTTTTTAAATAAAAAAAAATGTGGGATTAGGGGGGGCGGGGGAAGAAATTACATATATTTTTATTATTATTATATAAATGATAATTGCAAAATCATAAATATTTGTAATAAATTATTAATTAATTTATGTGGGTCTCTAGGACCAAAAAATTATATTTATATTTTCGGTCTCTAAGACCCAAATATCATACCTTCAGATTTATAATTTTTTTACGATTTTTAAAATTTTCTATATTTCCTTAATGTTGATTTAGATATTTAAACAAACATATGGGTCTCAGAGACCCAAATAAGTTATCGGTCTCAGAGACACCAAAAACCACATGGGTTTCAGAAACAAAAAAAAAATCTCAGAGACCCATACATGGGTCTCTGAGACCCAAAAAACATATCGGTCTTAGAGACCAAAAAAAAAAAACACATGGGTGTCAAAGACCTAAAAAAAAACATTGTTCTTAAAGACAAAAAAAACATGGGTCTCTGTGACCAAAAAAAAAAGTAAATCTTAGACTCAATAAACACATGGGTCCGGGTGACCCAGAAAACACATGGGTCTGGGTGACCCAAAAAACACATGGGAAGATCCAAAAAAATCCTGGGTCTAAGAGACCAAAAAACACCTAAATTTCAGAGACCCAAAAAACTCAAGGGTCTCAGAGACACAAAAAAAAATTGTTCTTAGTGACAAAAAAGAACATGGGTTTCTGTGACCAAAAAAAAAACGTAAGTCTCAGAGACCCAAAAAACACATGGGTCTCGGTGACCCACAAAAAAAATTGAATCCGAGAGACCCAAAAACATATGGGTCTTAGAGACCAAAAAAAAAACCAATAGGTCTTCGAGACCCAAAAATAAATTAGTCCGGGTTATTTTAGATTAAAATTCAATAATAAGTCACTTATTGTCTTTAGGGTCTGTGAGACCCATATAATAATAGCGTTGGGATCATTTTGGCCCATTTTTAAAAATGTCGCTTCAAGCAGATATATTATTTAAATATTACTTTTATTTCTTTTTTTTAGGAATTTTAGGGTCTGCAAGACCAATTTGTTTAAAAAATCATCAATTTCGGTCTCAGAGACCATTAAAACTGTAGGGTTAGGGTCATTATGACCTATTACAAAATAAGTAGCATTAAAGTGTCCTTTTGGAATAAATAAAAAAAGACCCAAGAAATAGGGGTCTCAGAAACCCCAAAAATACAAGGATCTCGGAAACAAAAAAAAACCTGGGTCTCTGAGACCAAAAAAACACCTAAATTTAAGAGATCTAAAAACCACCTGATTCTCAGATACCAAAAAAAATACATCGGTCTCAGAGACCCAAAAATATATGGGTCTGAGAAAAACAAAAATCGCATGGGTCTCAGAGACCCAGAAAATATATGGGTCTCTGAGAACCAAAAATCACATGGGTCTCAGAGACCCAAAAATTACATGGGTCTCAGATACCAAAAAAATACATGGGTCTCACAGACCCAAAAAATATATGGGTCTCAGAAAAACAAACATCGCATGGGTCTCAGAGACCCAGAAAATATATGGGTCTCAGAGACCCAGAAAATATATGGGTCTCAGAAAAACAAAAATCGCATGGGTCTCAGAGACCCAGAAAATATATGGGTCTCAGAAAAACAAAAATCGCATGGGTTTCAGAGACCCAGAAAATATATGGGTCTCAGAGACCCAAAAATCACATGGGTCTCAGATACCAAAAAATATATGGGTCTCAGAAAAACAAACATCGCATGGGTCTCAGAGACCCAGAAAATATATGGGTCTCAGAGAACCAAAAATCACATGGGTCTCAGAGACCCAGAAAATATATGGGTCTCAGAGACCCAAAAATCACATGGGTCTCAGATACCAAAAAATATATGGGTCTCAGAAAAACAAACATCGCATGGGTCTCAGAGACCCAGAAAATATATGGGTCTCAGAGAACCAAAAATCACATGGGTCTCAGAGACCCAGAAAATATATGGGTCTCAGAGAACCAAAAATCGCATGGGTCTCAGAGACCCAGAAAATATATGGGTCTCAGAGAACCAAAAATCGCATGGGTCTCAGAGACCCAGAAAATATATGGGTCTCAGAAAAACAAACATCGCATGGGTCTCAGAGACCCAGAAAATATATGGGTCTCAGAGAACCAAAAATCACATGGGTCTCAGAGACCCAGAAAATATATGGGTCTCAGAGAACCAAAAATCGCATGGGTCTCAGAGACCCAGAAAATATATGGGTCTCAGAAAAACAAAAATCGCATGGGTTTCAGAGACCCAGAAAATATATGGGTCTCACAGACCCAAAAAATATATGGGTCTCAGAAAAACAAAAATCGCATGGGTTTCAGAGACCCAGAAAATATATGGGTCTCAGAGAACCAAAAATCGCATGGGTCTCAGAGACCCAGAAAATATATGGGTCTCAGAGAACCAAAAATCGCATGGGTCTCACAGACCCAAAAAATATATGGGTCTCAGAAAAACAAAAATCGCATGGGTTTCAGAGACCCAGAAAATATATGGGTCTCAGAGAACCAAAAATCGCATGGGTCTCAGAGACCCAGAAAATATATGGGTCTCAGAGAACCAAAAATCGCATGGGTCTCAGAGACCCAAAAATCACATGGGTCTCAGATACCAAAAAAATACATGGGTCTCACAGACCCAAAAAATATATGGGTCTCAGAAAAACAAACATCGCATGTTTCTCAGAGACCCAGATAATATATGGGTCTCAGAGAACCAAAAATCGCATGGGTCTCAGAGACCCAGAAAATACATGAGTATCAGGGAACCAAAAATCACATGGGTCTCAGAGACCCAGAAAATATATGGGTCTCAGAGACCCAAAAATCACATGGGTCTCAGATACCAAAAAATATATGGGTCTCAGAAAAACAAACATCGCATGGGTCTCAGAGACCCAGAAAATATATGGGTCTCAGAGAACCAAAAATCACATGGGTCTCAGAGACCCAGAAAATATATGGGTCTCAGAGAACCAAAAATCGCATGGGTCTCAGAGACCCAGAAAATATATGGGTCTCAGAGAACCAAAAATCGCATGGGTCTCAGAGACCCAGAAAATATATGGGTCTCAGAAAAACAAACATCGCATGGGTCTCAGAGACCCAGAAAATATATGGGTCTCAGAGAACCAAAAATCACATGGGTCTCAGAGACCCAGAAAATATATGGGTCTCAGAGAACCAAAAATCGCATGGGTCTCAGAGACCCAGAAAATATATGGGTCTCAGAAAAACAAAAATCGCATGGGTTTCAGAGACCCAGAAAATATATGGGTCTCACAGACCCAAAAAATATATGGGTCTCAGAAAAACAAAAATCGCATGGGTTTCAGAGACCCAGAAAATATATGGGTCTCAGAGAACCAAAAATCGCATGGGTCTCAGAGACCCAGAAAATATATGGGTCTCAGAGAACCAAAAATCGCATGGGTCTCACAGACCCAAAAAATATATGGGTCTCAGAAAAACAAAAATCGCATGGGTTTCAGAGACCCAGAAAATATATGGGTCTCAGAGAACCAAAAATCGCATGGGTCTCAGAGACCCAGAAAATATATGGGTCTCAGAGAACCAAAAATCGCATGGGTCTCAGAGACCCAAAAATCACATGGGTCTCAGATACCAAAAAAATACATGGGTCTCACAGACCCAAAAAATATATGGGTCTCAGAAAAACAAACATCGCATGTTTCTCAGAGACCCAGATAATATATGGGTCTCAGAGAACCAAAAATCGCATGGGTCTCAGAGACCCAGAAAATACATGAGTATCAGGGAACCAAAAATCACATGGGTCTCAGAGACCCAAAAATAATTAAATTTTACAGATCCAAAATTCATGTCGGTCTCAGTGACCAAAAAAAAATGAATACGAGAGACCCAAAAAACACATGGGTCTTAGAGACCAAAAAAAATACGAACGGGTCTTCGAGACCCAAAGCTAAAAGAGCCCGGATGACTTTGTGTCCAGGGTCGCTGGGACCCATATAATAATAGCGTTGGGATCATTTTGACCAATTTTTACTGTCTGCAAGACCCATATATTAAAAAAATAATCAATTTCGGTGTCAAAGACCCTAAAAACGGTACAAATTAGTATCCCTACAAGTCATATTATTTAAATACCATTATTCCGATTTTTTTTACCAATTTTAAGGTCTACTAGACCCATATATTTAAAAATAATCTATTTCGGTCTCCGAGACCCAGAAAACAATATTATAATCGGCTCTTAATTAATTAATTAGTTTCTGAGTTACCGATACTATTAAAAAAAATTGGTAATGTGAAGTTTTTACTTTGTGGTCTCAGAGACCGAATCACAAATGTAGCATTTATAGTATAATCGGGTATATGGGACCAAAAAAAAAACGAGTTTTTCAAAAACAAATAGTGTCTGATTGATAACGTGAAATCGTTGAAGCAATTAGGGTCTCTAAGACCCATATATCTAGTAATACTTATATCTATCAATTTCGGTCTGTAAGACCTACAAAACATGTGTTATTTTTTTGGATCTCTGAGACCCATGTGCTTTTTGGTATTCATGTTTTTTTTTTTTTTGGTCACTGAGACCCAGTTGTTTTTTTGGGGTTTGGAGATTAGTCACTTAGTGTCTCTAGGGTCTGTGAGACCCACTTTTCAAAATATTACATCTTAATAACTCAGAAGTCATATTATTTATAGATTGCTTTTATTTCGATTTTTTTTAGGAATTTTAGGGTCTCTAAGACCCATATATTTAAATAATAACCAATATCGGTCTCAGAGACCCTAAAAATTCTAGACTTAGGACCTATTAAAGTGTCCTAAAAAAATGATAATTTATAGTTTTTAACAGCTTCATTAAGTTATTATTATTTTAATAACGATTATATGGGTCTCTTAGACCAAAACACTATTTTCCCTATTTTCGGTCTCTGAGACCCAAATACTATTCTTATTATTTTTTGGTCTCTTATTATTCGTATTTTTGGGTCTGTGAGACCCAGTTCGTTTTTTAGACCCAGGTCCATGTCTATAAATTTTAGCTGTTTTCCGGGTCTCTGAGACCAATGTGTTTCTTGAGTCTCTGAGACCCAGGTCTATTTTGGGATCTCTGATACCGTGTTTGTTGGGTATCTGAGACCCAGGTGATTTATGGGTACCTGAAGTTTATTTGTTTTTTGGGTCTGTGAGACCCATGTTTTTTTTTTTGAGTTTTTAAGACTTATGTGTTTTATGGGTCTCTGTGACCCATGGGTTTCTGAGGTCTCTGAGACCCAGATGGTTTGTGGGTCTCTAAAATGTAGGTGTTTTTTGGGTCTCCGAGACTCAATTTTTTTTGCTCTCTGAGACCCATTGTTTTTTTAGGTCTGTGAGACCCATTAGTTTTTTGGGTTTGTTAGACCCTGTTGGTTTTTTGGGTGTTATGGAAACAAGTGATTTTTGGATCTAGGAGACCAATTGTTTTTTGGGTCTTGGAGACCGAGGTGATTTTGGGTCTATCAGACTAATTACTCAGTATTTTGGAAACAAATGACCCGGACTTTATTACTTTTTGGTCTCTTAGACCCATTGATTTTTTTTGTCCGTTAGAGCAGTGTATTTTTTAGATTTCTGAGACAAAGTTGTTTTTTTGGGTCTAGGAGACCCAGGTGATTTTTGAATCTCTGAGACTTAACATTAAGTTTTGGGTCAAAATGACCCGGACTCAATTGTTTTTGGGTCTCAGGGACGCATTGTTTTTTTTGGGTCTGTGAGACCCAGTTGGTTTTTTGGGTGCTACAGAACCAGGAGTTCTTTGAGTCTAAGAGACCCAGGTGATATTTGGGTCTCTGCGACTATTTGGGTTAAAATGACATAATTTTGGTCTCTGAGACCCATTTGACTTTCTTTTTGGGTCTGTGAGACCCATGTGTTTTTTGGATCTGTATTATTGAGTTTTTGGGTTAAAATGAACCGGACTTCATTATTTTTTGGTTTTTGAGGACCATTGGTTTTTTTTTTGGTCTGTGAGACCCATGTGTTTTTTGGATTCCTGAGACCCAGTTGTTTTTTTGGGTCTCGCAGACTCTGGTGTTTTTTGGGGTCCAGGAGACCCAGATGATTTTTGGGTTTTTAGGACTAATTTTTTTTTTGGTCTTTGAGACCCAGTTGTTTTTTTGGGGGTTGGAGAATCAGGTGTTTTCGGGTCTAGGAGACCCAGGTTTATGTCTATGAAATTTAGGTGTTTTTTGGGTCTCTGAGAATTATGTTTTTTTTTTTGTCTCAGAGACCAATGTGTTTTTGGATATCTGAGACCCATGCGTTTCATGTGTATCTGAGACCCATGAATTTCTTGGGTCTCTGAGACCCAGGTGGTTTATGGGTCCCTGAAATTTAGGTGCTTTTTGGGTTTCTGAGACCAATGTTTTTTTTTGGTCTCTGAAGCCTATGTATTTTTTGAGTTTTTAAGACACCTGTGTTTTATGGGTCTCTGAGACCTATGAGTCTTGGGTGTCTGAAACACATGTGTTTAATGGGTCCATGAGTTTCTTGGGTCACTGAGACCCAGGTGGTTTATGGGTCTTTGAAATTTAGTTGTTTTTTGGGTCAGAGACTAATGTTTTTTTTTGGTCTCTGAGACCCAATTGTTTTTTTTAGGTCTCTGAGGCCCATGTGTTTTTAAGACCCATGCGTTTTATGGGTCTTTGAGACCCATGAGTTTCTTGGTCTCTGAGACCCAGGTGGTTTATGGGTCTCTGAAATTTAGTTGCTTTTTGGGTCTCTGAGACTCATGTTTTTTTTTGATCTCTGAGACTAATTAGTGAGTTTTGGGACTCTATTCTTTTAGGTCTCTGAGACCCAGGTTATTTTTTGGTCTCTGAGACTATTGTGTCAAAATGACACGGACTTTATTATTTGTTGGTCTCTGAGACCCAATTGTTTTTTAGGGTCTGTGAGACCCATGTGTTTTTTGGACTCCTGAGACCCAGTTTTTTTTTGGGGTCTCGCAGACTCTGGTGTTTTTTGGGGTCCAGGAGACCCAGGTGATTTTTGGGTTTCTGGGACTAATTTTTTTTTTTTTGGTCTCTGAGACCCAGTTGTTTTTTTGGGTCTTGGAGACCGAGGTGATTTTATGTCTTTGAGACTGATTGAGTTTTTGGAAAAAATGACCGAGACTTTATAATTTTTTGGTCTCTGAGACCGATTGATTTTTTTTTGGTCCGTTGGACCCATGCACTTTTTGGATCTCTGAGATCCAGTTGCTTTTGGGTCTAGGAGACCCAAGAGATTTTTGGGTCTCAGAGACTGATTATTGAGTTTTGGGTCAAAATGTCCCGGACTTAATAATTTTTGGTCTATGAGACCCATTGTTTTTTTGGGTCTGTGAGTCTCATTTGTCGTTTTGGGTCTGTGAGACCAATGTGTTTTTTGGATTTCTGAGTTGGTTTTTTGGATCTCGCAAAATCAGGTGTTTTTTGGGTCTGGGAGACCCAGGTCTATGTCTATAAAATTTAGGGTCTCTGAGACATGTTTTTTTTGTCTCTGAGACCAATGTGTTTTTGGATCTCTGAGGCCCATGTGTTTTTGGGTTTTTAAGACCCATGCGTTTTATGGGTCTCTGAGACCCATGATTTTTTTGGGTCTCTGAGACCCAGGTGGTTTATGGGTATCTGAAATTTAGTTGCTTTTTGGGTCTCTGAGACCAATGGATTTCTTAGGTCTCTGAGACCCGGGTGGTTTTTTGGTCTATGAGACCAATTAGTGAGTTTTGGGACTCTATTCTTTTTGGTCTCTGAGACCCAGGTTATTTTTGGGTCTGTGAGACAAATAATTGAATCTTAGGTCAAAATGACCTCTACTCTATTATTTTTTGGTCTCAGAGACTCAGTTTTTTTTTTGTCCGGTAGACCCTCTTGTTTTTTGGGGTCTAGGAGACCCGTACATTTTTTGTATATCTGAGACTCAGATGTTTTTTGGGTTTAGGAGACCCAGTCAATTTTTGGGTATATGAGACCCAGTTGGTTTTTAGATCTCTTAAATTTAGGTATTTTTTTGGTCTCAGAGACCCATGTAATTTTTAGGTCTCTGAGACCCATTGATTTTTTTTTGGTCCATTAGACCCGTATATTTTTTGTATATCTGAGACCCAGTTGTTTTTTGCGTTTAGGAGACCCAGTCGATTTTTGGGTATATGAGATCCAGTTGATTTTTGGGTCTCTGAGACCCAGTTGTTTTTTTGCTTCCCCGAGATAAAGTTGTTTTTTCGGTCTAGTAGACACAGGTGTTTTTTGGAGTCTAGGAGACCCAGGAAATTATTGGGTCTCATAGACCGATTTTTTTTATATATATACAAGATGTTATTAAATACATATAAAGTTGTGTTACGCTATATTTATTGAATTTATTTATAGATATCTTTGTTACGTAGTGATTTATCATCCGATCAAGACATACACACAATCGGGTTCATTATTATTAATTTTATGTAGGATTAGAATGTACGTTCGAAACGTTTCGAGAACGACGATTAATGCAAATATCACGTCGATGTTGTTTTCGATCGCGATAAATCAGAATCGCGATCGGTATGAACTGAATATTTTAATTTTTAATTTAATGCCGATCAAATGTTGTGGAATTTTAAAACGAACCAACATTATTTTCTTACGTAACTAGATGCAATATTTATAGTGTATAAATAAAAAAAAAATGTGTTGTTGTAGGTCAATAGAACGCGTATGATTGGAATCGAGTTATAAAAAATCGAACAGGTTTAACAAAATTTAATAAATTGAATAATTAGAAATAAAAATCCCGTTCATATTGACATATCTCGTCCGCCATCTTGAAGTCGCCATCTTGAATTTATTAATTTTGACAAGAAATTCATAATCTCCGATCCCAAAAACCCCCATATTCCAATTTTGAATGAAATCTGATCATAATCGCACATCTCGTCCGCCATCTTGGTGTAGACATCTTGAATTTATTCATTTTGACAAAAAATTCTTAATCTCCAACACCTAAAACTCCCACATGCCAATTTTAAATATAATCGGATCATAATCACATATATCATCCGCCATCTTGAAGTCGCCATCTTGTTTTTATTAATTTTGAAAAAAAATTCATAATCTCTAACACCTAAAACTCCCAAATACCAATTTTGAATAGAATCTGATCATAATTACATATCTCGTCCGCCATCTTGTGGTTGCCATCTTGAATTTATTAATTTTGATAAAAAATTCATAATCTCCGGCTTCGAAAACCCCCAAATACCAATTTTGAAGATAATCGGAGCATAATCACATATCTCCCGCCATCTTGAAGTCGCCATCTTGATTTTATTAATTTTGCCAAAAAATACTTTATCTTCGACCCCTAAAAGTCCCAAATCAAAATTTTGAATAGAATTGGATCATAATTACATATCTCGTCCGCCATCTTGGACTCGCCCATCTTGAATTTATTAATTTTGACAAAAAATTCTTAATCTCCGTCACCTAAAACCCCCAAATATCAAATTTGAATAGAATCGGATTATAATCACATAGCTCGTCCGCCATCTTGGATTCGCCATCTTGAATATATTAATTTTGATAAAAAATTCTCAATCTCCAACACCTAAAACCCCCAAATTCCAATTTTAAACAGAATCGGACCATAATTACATATCTCGTTAGCCATCTTGTGGTCGCCATCTTGAATTTATTAATTTTGACAAAAAATTCATAATCTCCAACCCCAAAATTCCCTACATACCAATTTTAAATATAATCGGATCATAATCACATATATCATCCGCCATCTTGAAGTCGCCATCTTGTTTTTATTAATTTTGAAAAAAAATTCATAATCTCTAACACCTAAAACTCCCAAATACCAATTTTGAATAGAATCTGATCATAATTACATATCTCGTCCGCCATCTTGTGGTTGCCATCTTGAATTTATTAATTTTGATAAAAAATTCATAATCTCCGGCTTCGAAAACCCCCAAATACCAATTTTGAAGATAATCGGAGCATAATCACATATCTCCCGCCATCTTGAAGTCGCCATCTTGATTTTATTAATTTTGCCAAAAAATACTTTATCTTCGACCCCTAAAAGTCCCAAATCAAAATTTTGAATAGAATTGGATCATAATTACATATCTCGTCCGCCATCTTGGACTCGCCCATCTTGAATTTATTAATTTTGACAAAAAATTCTTAATCTCCGTCACCTAAAACCCCCAAATATCAAATTTGAATAGAATCGGATTATAATCACATAGCTCGTCCGCCATCTTGGATTCGCCATCTTGAATATATTAATTTTGATAAAAAATTCTCAATCTCCAACACCTAAAACCCCCAAATTCCAATTTTAAACAGAATCGGACCATAATTACATATCTCGTTAGCCATCTTGTGGTCGCCATCTTGAATTTATTAATTTTGACAAAAAATTCATAATCTCCAACCCCAAAATTCCCTACATACCAATTTTTAATAAAATCGGTTCATAATCATAAATCTTGTCCGCCATCTTGGAGCCGCCATTTTGAATTTATTAATTTTGATAAAAATATTCATAATCTTCGACCCCTAAAACCCCCATATACCAATATTGAATGGAATCGGATCAGTCTCAGATATCTCGTCCGCCCGCCATCTTGGATTCGCCATCTTGATTTTATTAATTTTGACAAAAAATTCATGATCTCTGATCCCTAGAACCCCCATGTACCAATTTTGAATAGAATCGGATGACAATCACATAGCTCGTCAGCCATCTTGGAATCGCCATCTTGATTTTATTAATTTTGACAAAAAATTGTTAATCTCCGTCACCTAGAACCCCCAAATATCAAATTTGAATAGAATCGGATTATAATCAGATAGCTCGTCCGCCATCTTGTGGTCGCCATCTTGAATTTATTAATTTTGATAAAAAATTTATAATCTCCGACTCCAAAAACCCCCAAATTCCAATTTTAAACAGAATCGGACCATAATTACATATCTCGTAAGCCATCTTGTGGTCGCCATCTTGAATTTATTAATTTTGACAAAAAATTCATAATCTCCAACCCCAAAATTCCCCACATAATAATTTTTAATAAAATCGGTTCATAATCATAAATCTTGTCCGCCATCTTGGAGCCGCCATTTTGAATTTATTAATTTTGATAAAAAATTCACAATCTCCGACCCCAAAAATACCCATTTAAGAATTTTGAATGGAATCGGATCATAATCAGATATCTCGTCCGCCATCTTGAATTCGCCATCTTGAATTTATTAATTTTGATAAAAAGTTCATAATCTCCGACCCCAAAAATACCCATTTAAGAATTTTGAATGGAATCGGATCATAATCAGATATCTCGTCCGCCATCTTGAATTCGCCATCTTGAATTTATTAATTTTGATAAAAAGTTCATAATCTCCGACCCCAAAAATACCCATTTAAGAATCTTGAATGGAATCGGATCATAATCAGATATCTCGTCCGCCATCTTGAATTCGCCATCTTGAATTTATTAATTTTGATAAAAAGTTCATAATCTCCGACCCCAAAAATACCCATTTAAGAATTTTGAATGGAATCGGATCATAATCAGATATCTCGTCCGCCATCTTGAATTCGCCATCTTGAATTTATTAATTTTGACAAAATATTCATAATCTCCGACCCCAAAAACCTCCAAATACCAATTTTAAATAAAATCCAATCACAATTACATATATTGTCCGCCATCTTGGTGTCGCCATCTTGAATTTATTAATTTTGACAAAAAAAATAAGAAATTGAATTAGGAATAATTTTAGAAAAATTTAACAAACTAAATTGAGAATCATTTTAGAAAAAATTAACAAAGGGAATTAGGAATAATTTTAGAAATATTTAACAAATAGAAATAGGAATACTTTTAGAAATATTTAACAAACTAAATTGAGAATCATTTTAGAAAAATTTAACAAATAGAATTAGGAATAATTTTAGAAAAATTTAACAAATAAAAATAGGAATAGTTTTAGAAATATTTAACAAACTAAATTGAGAATCATTTTAGAAAAATTTAACAAAGGGAATTAGGAATAATTTTAGAAAAATTTAACAAATAAAAATAGGAATACTTTTAGAAATATTTAACAAACTAAATTAAGAATCATTTTAGAAAAATTTAACAAAGGGAATTAGGAATAATTTTAGAAAAATTTAACAAATAGAAATAGGAATAGTTTTAGAAATATTTAACAAACTAAATTGAGAATCATTTTAGAAAAATTTAACAAAGGGAATTAGGAATAATTTTAGAAAAATTTATAGGAATAGTTTTAGAAATATTTAACAAACTTAATTAAGAATCATTTTAGAAAAATTTAACAAAGGGAATTAGGAATAATTTTAGAAAAATTTAACAAATAGAAATAGGAATAATTTTAGAAAAATTTAACAAATTGAATTGAAAATAATTTTAGAAAAATTTAACAAATGGAATTGAAAATAATTTTAGAAAAATTTAACAGAAATGAGAAAAATTTAAAAAAATTGACAAGTAGAATAATTAGGAATAATTTTAGAATAATTTAACTTTTAGAAATATAAGGAATAGGGGTGGGGGAATGGGTTTAAAAAAAAATCAAGATAAAAATATTATTTTATTTTATCAAATTACAATAAATATATTTCCTACGTTCTAGATCCATCACAAATTTAAGGGTCAGAGAGACCATGCAGTATTGAAAAATATATCGTCTCCCATAAGAAAATCCATCAGAATTAACATTACTCTTACCCCACGCTTTTAATTTATCAAAAATATACGTATTATATGGGTCCTATAAACCCAAGGTCTCAGAGACCTTATTGTGTAAATTAACTAGTATTATTTTAATGCATTAAACCCTATTCTTTTGTTTTATAAAATTACTATATAGTGGGTCCTATGGACCCAATATTGGACTATTATTTTTTGATTGGTGTAAACTTTTTTCATTATGGGTCTCAGAGACCAGTATATTATGAGTCCAAAAATAAGTTATTTACGGGTCTCAAAGACCATTGCTATATTAAAACAATTATATGAAAATTTATCGGTCTCTGAGACCGCACGTATTTCTTAACTGGATTTCACGAAGATTTTAGTTAAATTATGAACGGGTCTCAGAGACCATTGCTATATTAATGCAATTATGTGAAGAATTTTTCGGTCTCAGAGACACCAGGCATTTCATGAAGATTTTAGACAAATTATATACGGGTCTCAGAGACCATGGCTGCCTTACTGCATTTATTTGAAGAATTTATGGGTCTCAGAGACCGGTTCTGTTTTAACGATTTTATGTGAAAAATTTATGGGCCTCACAGACCATTTCGGTCCTAATGACAGTATATGAAGAATTTATGGGTCTCACAGACCGTTTCGGTCCTAATGACATTTTGTTAAGAATTTATGGGCCTCACAGACCATTTCTGTCCTAATGACATTATATGAAGAATTTATGGGTCTCACAGACCGTTTCGGTCCTAATGACATTTTGTTAAGAATTTGTGGGTCTCACAGATCATTTCTGTCCTAATGACATTATATGAACAATTTATGGGTCTCACAGACCATTTCGGTCCTAATGGCATTAAATGAAAAATTTATGGGTCTCACAGACCATTTCGGTCCTAATGACATTTTGTTAAGAATTTATGGGCCTCACAGACCATTTCTGTCCTAATGACATTATATGAACAATTTATGGGTCTCACAGACCATTTTGGTCTTAATGAAGTTAAGAAAAGAATTTATGGGTCTCACAGACCACATTTCGGTCCTAATGACATTATATGAAGAATTTATGGGTCTCACAGACCATTTCGGTCATGATGACATTATATGAACAATTTACGGGTCTCACAGACCGTTTCGGTCCTAATGACATTATATGAAGAATTTATGGGTCTCACAGACCATTTCGGTCCTAATGAAGTTAAGTGAAGAATTTATGGGTCTCACAGACCATTTCGGTCCTAATGACAGTATATGAAGAATTTATAGGTCTCACAGACCATTTCGGTCCTAATGACATTATGTGAAGAATTTATGGGTCTCACAGACCATTTCGGTCCTAATGACGTTAAGAGAAGAATTTATGGGTCTCACAGACCATTTCGGTCCTAATGACAGTATATGAAGAATTTATAGGTCTCACAGACCATTTCGGTCCTAATGACATTATGTAAAGAATTTATGGGTCTCACAGACCATTTCGGTCCTAATGACGTTAAGAGAAGAATTTATGGGTCTCATAGACCATTTCGGTCTTAATGAAGTTAAGAGAAGAATTTATGGGTCTCATAGACCATTTCGGTCCTAATGAAGTTAAGAGAAGAATTTATGGGTCTCACAGACCATTTCGGTCCTAATGAAGTTCAGAGAAGAATTTATGGGTCTCACAGACCATTTCGGTCCTAATGAAGTTAAGAGAAGAATTTATGGGTCTCACAGACCATTTCGGTCCTAATGAAGTTAAGAGAAGAATTTATGGGTCTCACAGACCATTTCGGTCCTAATGAAGTTAAGAGAAGAATTTATGGGTCTCACAGACCATTTCGGTCCTAATGACGTTAAGAGAAGAATTTATGGGTCTCATAGACCATTTCGGTCTTAATGAAGTTAAGAGAAGAATTTATGGGTCTCATAGACCATTTCGGTCCTAATGAAGTTAAGAGAAGAATTTATGGGTCTCACAGACCATTTCGGTCCTAATGAAGTTCAGAGAAGAATTTATGGGTCTCACAGACCATTTCGGTCCTAATGAAGTTAAGAGAAGAATTTATGGGTCTCACAGACCATTTCGGTCCTAATGAAGTTAAGAGAAGAATTTATGGGTCTCACAGACCATTTCGGTCCTAATGACATTATGTGAAGAATTTATGGGTCTCACAGACCATTTCGGTCCTAATGACGTTAAGAGAAGAATTTATGGGTCTCATAGACCATTTCGGTCTTAATGAAGTTAAGAGAAGAATTTATGGGTCTCATAGACCATTTCGGTCCTAATGAAGTTAAGAGAAGAATTTATGGGTCTCACAGACCATTTCGGTCCTAATGAAGTTCAGAGAAGAATTTATGGGTCTCACAGACCATTTCGGTCCTAATGAAGTTAAGAGAAGAATTTATGGGTCTCACAGACCATTTCGGTCCTAATGACGTTAAGAGAAGAATTTATGGGTCTCACAGACCATTTCGGTCTTAATGAAGTTAAGAGAAGAATTTATGGGTCTCACAGACCGTTGTTGTCTTAATGATATTATTAAAGGAATTGTCCGAAACTTGCGCATTTTTTATCGCTCAATTGCAATTTTTTATACTCGTCGAAAAACTTTCTCGTTAATTCGTCGAATTTTCGAGTTTCTTCTACATCTTCAGGTTCTTTACATACAGTTTGCGTGGATAAGCAAAAAGGTAAAAAATTTAAATTACAATTATCCGATTGTCTAAGTGAAATATTATTTAGTTGAAAATATTGATTTAAATCTCGATGACAGGAACACAACATCGGATTATAATCGATGGAAATTTCTTTGAGATTTAATTTATTTAGAGTTTCGACAGGAATATTACGTATATAATTTCCTGCTATATTTAAATAATTTATATTGATTATATTAGGAAATATATCCGGGCGTAATGTAAATAATAAATTATTTTTTAATCGTAAATTACTTAAATTTTTTAATTTTCTGAAGGCTCCGGATTGGATATCGGCGATTTTGTTATTATCGAAATTTATATTTTGTAATTCTTGTAACGTGTCGAACGCTCTTTTAGGGATTTTTTCTATTTGGTTATTTTGGAAATATAAATGTTTGATATAAGGGGAATAAGCGAACCATATTGGGTCGAATTTTTTGAATGAATTATAGCTGAAATTTACTTCTTGTAGGGTCATATTTGATAGGGCTTCGTCTGTTATTGTGCTAATATTGTTGTTGTTTAATCGTAGTATGTGGATTGTTTCGAATATGTCGAAAATACCTGAAAATTTAATAATTAGAAGGTTTATTTTCTTATGGGTAGTGATATTTATAATTTTTACGTGTATTCTTATGGGGAATATGTTAAAGTTAACGCTCATGAGAAAATCCATTAGGTTTTTATAGTAAAAATTAATGTTTAATTGTATTAGTGATATGTAATATCGATTTTTTGTTAAATATAATCGATTTTATTATTTGAATATCGATTCTTGTTAAATATAATCGATTTTGTAATATTATATTATATTTATTTTATTAGATTTTATTAAAATTTTGGTAATTTTATTCAATTTTACTCGATTATAATCGATTTTTTTTATGATTTTGGTCGATTTATTTAATCGATTTTTAATGGAAGTATGCTCGGAAAAATCGGAAAATTACGAAAAAAAAAAGGAAAAATGGGAAGAAACCGGGAATAACCGGGAATAATCGGAAAAAATCTGAAAAATTCAAAAAATCGAAAAAAAAAGGGGAAATTATTGGAGAAAATCGAAATGAACCGAAAAAAATCAGAAAAATCGGAATAAATCGTAAAAAATCGGAAAAATGGGAAAATATAGGAAAAATCGGAAAAAAGCGGAAAAAATCGAAAAAAATCGGAAAATATCAGAAAAAATCTGGAAAATTGGAAAAATTCAGAAAAAATCAGAAAAATCGGAATAAATCGAGAAAAATCGAAAAAAAAGGGGAAATAATTGGAGAAAATCGAAATGAATTGAAAAAAATCAGAAAAATCGAAAAAATCGTAAAAAATCGGAAAAATGGGAAAATATCGGAAAAATCGGAAAAAACCGGAAAAAATCGGAAAAATTCGGAAAAAACCTGAAAAACTGCAAAAAAAAAGAAGAAATAATTGGATAAAATCGAAATGAATCGAAAAAAATCAGAAAAATAGGAATAAATCGTAAAAAATCGGAAAAATGGGAAAAAATCGGAAAAATCGGAAAAAATCGGAAAAAAACGGAAAAAATCGGAAAAAATCGGAAAAAATCGGAAAAAACCGGAAGAAACCGGAAAAAAACTGAAAAAACCAGAAAAATCGAAAAAAACCAGAAAATACCGGAACAATTCAGAAAAGGTCTGACAAAAAAAACGGAAAAAAACCGGAAAAATCGGAAAATAACCGGGAAAAAAACCGGAAAAAAACGGAAACAATCGGAAAATATCGAAAAAATCGAAAAAATCGGAAAAAACCGGAAAATATCGGAAAAAATGTAAAAAAACCGGAAAAACTTGGAAAACTTGGAAAAATAGAAAAATCGAAAAAAATGAAAAAAACCGGAAAAAACTGGAAGCAATCGGAAATAATCAAAAAATCGGACGAAATCGGTAAAAATCGGAAAAAAACCGAAACAATTGGAAAAATCGAAAAGAATCAGAAACAATCTGAATAAATCATAAAAAATCATAAAAAAATCAGAAAAAATCAGAAAAAATTGGAAATAATCTGAGAAAATCGGAAAAAATTGGAAAAAATCGGAAACAATCGGAAAAAATCAAAATAAATCTAAAAAAATCGAGTAAAACCGGAAAAACTTGGCAAACTAGAAATATCGTAAAAAATGAAAAAAAAACGGAAAAAATCGGAACCAATCGAAAAAAATCGGAAAAAATCGGAATAAATCGGAAAAAATCGGAAAAAATCGAAAAAAATCGGAAAAAAATCGAGCAAAACCAAAAAAACCGCAAAAACTTGGAAAACTGGAAATTTCAGAAAAAAAAAAAAAAGGAACCAATCGGAAAAAATCATAAAAAATCGGAAAAAATCGAAAAAACCAGAAAAAATCGGAAAAAACGGAGCAAAATCGAAAAAAATCGAAAAAATCTCGGATAAAACTGGAAATAATCTAAGAAAATATGAAAAATCGGAAAAATCGAGTGTTAATCAAAAATATTGGAAACAATCAGAAAAAAGTGAAAAAAAATCTAAGAAACCCGAATAAAATAAAAAGAAAACGAAAAAATCAAAAAAAAAATTAAAAAATCAAAAAAAATGGTAAACAGGAAAACAATCGGAAAAATGAAAAAGAATCAGAAAAATCGGAAAAATCGAAAAAATCGAAAAAATCGAAAAAATCGAAAAAAATCGAAAAAAACTGAAAAAAAACCGAAAAAACCGAAAAAAATCGAAAAACCCGGAGAAAACTGAAAAAAAATTGTAAAACCGAAAAAAAAATTGAAAAAATTCGAAAACATCGAAAAAAAGTGAAAAAAATTGAAAAAAACCGAGAAAATCGAAAAGAATCGAAAAAACCGAAAATAATGGGAAAAACCGGAAAAAAAATTGGAAAAATTGGAAATGTTTGAATTTTTCAATGTTTTTATTAAAAAAAAATTTTTTTTACCTCCCGTGATGACGGTCAATTTCGGATTATGCGTAATTCCAACAATTCTAATTCGATCTAAATTTCTAAACGCTCCACGCGCTATACTTTCAATTTCGCAATTTTTCAATTCCAAAATATCCAATTTTGGAAAATTTTTCACATAATCTTTACCCAAAATCGAAATTTTTTGATTTTTTATATGGATTTCGGTGATGATTTTTTCCCCGAATGACGCACGCGTGATGCAACCATTTAATGACGCATTCGACCATTTTTCTGAAAAAAAAAAAAAAAAAAAAAAAAAAAAAAAAAAAAAAAAAAAAAAAAAAAAATATATATATATATACAGTGTGTCCAAAAAAATAATTATTTTTTAAGTCCTCCCTGTATATATTTTATAAATTTTTTACTTTAATTTGTACTCAAACTGGGTTAATTATAATCGATTTTATTCGATTTATTCACATATAATCGATTTTTAATCGATATTCAAATCGCTTATTTGGAATTGTATTCGATTTTCAATATAATCGATTATTTGTGGATTTTTGTCGATTTTATTAGGTTAATATCGATTCTTCTCAAACGTAATCGATTATATTAAGTTAATATCGATTCATCTCATATATAATCGAATTAGAATCGTTCCTTTTATTCGATTTTATGAGATTTTAATGTTTTAATTAATTTTTAGTCGGTTTTTAATCGATTCTTGTAAATCGAGTTTTTTAAATCGATTTTTACTCGATTAAAGCTAATTTTAATCGTTTGTATGAAATTCTATTCGATTTTAAAAATATAATCGATTATTTGTGGTTTTTGATCGATTTTATTAAATTGACACCGATTATTCTCAAATACAATCGATTTGGTTGAATTTAAATCGTTCTTTTTATTCGATTTTATGAAATTTTAATAGTTTTATCCAATTTTAATCGATTTTTATAATCGGTTTTTTCTCAATTAAGTCGAATTTTAATCGATCTTACAAATATAATCGATTATTTGCGGTTTTCTTATCGATTTTGTTCAATTAATATGGATTCTTGTCAAATACAATCGAACTTATTAGCTTAATATCGATTCTTTTCATGCATAATCGATTCTTGTCAAATACAATCGATTTTATTAGGTTAATATCGATTCTTTTTATGATTAATCGATTTGGTTGAATTTGAACCTTTCTTTTTATTGGATTTTATGAAATTTTATAAAATTTTAATCGATTTTTACTCGATTAAGGCGAATTTTAATCGATTTTATAAATATAATCGATTATTTGTGATATTCTTATCGATTTTGTTCAATTATTATCGATTCTTCTCAAATACAAACGATTTTAATAGGTTAATATCGATTCCTCACTTGCATAATCGATTTATATTAAATATAATCGATTTTATTAGGTTAATATCGATTCTTCTCATGTATAATCGATTTGGTTGAATTAGAATCGTTCCTTTTATTCGATTTTATGAAATTTTAATAATTTTATCCAATTTTAATCGATATTTTGATCGATTTTTGTAATCGATTTTTAATGACAATTTTAATAATGGTTAATTTGAAATTTTATTCGATTTGAAAAATATAATCGATTTTTAATCGATTAAAATGAATTATTTCGTTTATTTGGAATTGTATTTTATTTCACATATAATCGATTATTTGTCAATTTTTATCGATTTTATTAGGTTAATATCGATTCTTCTCAAATGCAATCGATTACGTTAGGTTAATATCAATTCTTCTCATGTATGAATTGGTTGAATTAGAATCGTTCCCTTTATTCGATTTTATGAAATTTTAAATTTTTTTTCAATTTTAATCGATTTTTAATCGATTATTTACTCGATTAATGCTAATTTTATTCGCTTGTATAAAATTTTATTCGATTTTCAAATTGTAATCGATTATTTGTGGTTTTTGATCGATTTTATTAAATTTAAATCGATTATTCTCAAATACAATCGATTTTTTTGGTCATGCATAATCGATTTGGCTGAATTTTGTAATAGTTTCATTTATTCGATTTTAAGAAATTTTAATAATTTTATCCAATTTTAATCGATATTTTGATCGATTTTCTTAATCGATTTTTAATGCTAATTTTAATCGTTTACATGAAATTTTATTCGATTTTTAAAAATATAATCGATTATTTGTGGTTTTTGATCGATTTTATTAAATTAAAAACGATTCGTCTCAAATACAATCGATTTTTTTAGGTTAGTATCGATTCTTCTCATGTATAATCGATTTGGTTCAATTTGAATCGTTCCTTTTTTTCGATTTTATAAAATTGTAATAATTTTGTTCAATTTTTATCGATGTTTATAATCGATTTTTAATGGTTTATATGAAATTTTATTCGATTTTAAAAATATAGTCGATTTTTATTCGATTTAAATTAATTATCTAACTTATTTGGAATTGTATTCGATTTCACATATAATCGATTATTTGTGGATTTTTATCGATTTTATTAGGTTAATATCGATTTTCTCAAAGGCAATCGATTATATTAGGTTAATATCGATTTTTCTCATGTATAATCGATTTGGTTGAATTAGAATCGTTCCTTTTATTCAATTTTATGGAATTTTAATTTTATCCAATTTTAATCGATTTTTGATCGATTTTGTTAATCGATTTTTACTGGATTAATGCGAATTTTACCATTTTATATGAAAATTTAATCGATCTTACAAATATAATCGATTATTTCCGGCTTTTTGTCGAAAAAAATCGGAATAAAATCGGAAAAAATCGGAAAAAATCGGAAAAAATCGGAAAATCGGAAAAAACCGGAAAAAATCCGAAAATAATCTGGAAAAAATCGGAAAAAATTTGGACAAAATCGGAAAAATCAAAAAAAAAATAAAAAATGAAACAAAGCCGAAACAATTGAGTAAAAATTGGATAAAATCGGGTAAAAATCTAAATGGGAAAAAAATGGAAAAATCGGGTAAAAATTAAAAAAAAAATGACGTAAAGAAATGGAAAAAACCAGAAGAAAATAGAAAAATCGGAAAAAATCGGAAAAAATCGGAAAAAAACGGAAAAATCGGATTAAAACAGAAAAAAATTGAAAAAAATCGGAAAAAATCGAAAAAAATCGGAAAAAATCGGAAAAAATCGGAAAAAATCGGAAAAAATCGGAAAAAATCGGAAAAAATCGGAAAAAATCGGAAAAAATCGGAAAAAATCGGAAAAAATCGGAAAAAATCAGAAAAATCGGATTAAAGCAGGAAAAAATTGAAAAAAATCGGAAAGAAGTCGGATAAAAATCGGAAAAAATCAAAATATTTGGAAAAATCGGTAAAAATTGAACGGAAAAAAACTGGAAAAATGGGAAAAAATCGAAAAAAATCTAATAAAAAAAGCTAAAAAAAATCGTAAAAACTAAAAGAAACCAAAATGGAAAATGGCAAAAAATCGAGATAAAAAAGGAAAAAAAAATGAAAAAAATTGAAGAAACCAAAAAAAAAAATAAAAAACCGAAAATTATCAAAAAAATTCAAACACTCGAAAACAATTCAAAAAAATTCAAAAAAATCGAAACAAATCGGAGAAAGTCGGAAAAAATCGGAAAAAAACAAAAACAAACGTAAAATACAAAAAAAAATAAAACAAAAACGGAAAAACAGACGAAAAAAATGAACAAAATTGGAAAAATCGAAAAAATTGATAAAAAAATCGGAAAAAATCGGAAAAAAATCGGAAAAAATCGGAAAAAAATCGGAAAAAATCGGAATAAAGCAGAAAAAAATTGGAAAAAATCGGAAAGAAGTCGGATAAAAATCGTAAAAAATTGATCAAAAATTAAAAAATCGTAAAAACCGGAAAAAATCGGAAAAAAGCAGAAAAAAATGGAAAAAATCGGAAAAAATCGGAAAAAATTGGAAAAACTCGGAAAAAATCGGAAAAAAGCAGAAAAAAATGGAAAAAATCGGAAAGAAGTCTGATAATAATCGCAAAAAATCTAAAAAATTGATCAAAAATTAAAAAATCGAAAAAAAACGAAAAAATCGAAAAAAAAACGAAAAAATCGAATAAAAAATCAAAATAATTGGAAAAATCGGTAAAAATTGAACGGAAAAAATCCGGAAAAATGAGAAAAAATCGAAAAAAATCGAAAAAAAAAGCCAAAAAAAATCGGAAAAAAATAAAAGAAACCCAAATGGAAAATGGCAAAAAATCGAGATATAAAAGGAAAAAAAAATGAAAAAAATCGAACCCAAAAATAAAATAAAAAACCGAAAATTATCAAAAAAATTAAAACACTCGAAAAAAATTCAAAAAAATCAAAACAAATCGGGAAAAGTCGGAAAAGATCGGAAAAAATCGGAGAAAAAAACAAAAACATTCGTAAAATACAAGAAAAAATAAAACAAACGGAAAAACAGAAGAAAAAAAATTAACAATATTGGAAAAATTGGAAAAAAATCGGAAAAAATCGGAAAAATCGATCAAAAATTAAAAAATCGAAAAAAAACGTAAAAACCGGAAAAAACTGGAAAAATCGGAAAAATTGGAAAAAATCGGAAAAAATCGGAAAAAATCGGAAAAAATCGGAAAAAATCGGAATAAAGCAGAAACAAATTGGAAAAAATCGGAAAAAATCGGAAAAATCGGAAAAAATCGGAATAAAGCAGAAACAAATTGGAAAAAATCGGAAAAAATCGGAAAAAATCGGAAAAAATCGGAAAAAATCGGAAAAATCGGAAAAAAATCGGACTAAAGCAGAAACAAATTGGAAAAAATCGGAAAAAATCGGAAAAAATCGGAAAAAATCGGAAAAAATCGGAAAAATCGGAAAAAAAATCGGACTAAAGCAGAAACAAATTGGAAAAAATCGGAAAAAATCGGAAAAATCGGAAAAAATCGGAAAGAAGTCGGATAAAAATCGGAAAGAATCAAAAAAATCGATCAAAAATAAAAAAAACGAAAAAATCGAATAAAAAAAAAACGAAAAAATCGAATAAAAAATAAAAAAAAACCCGTAAAAATATCGGAAAAAATCATAAATAATAAAAAAAAGCATAAAAAAATATTTTTATTATTTGAAAAATATAAAATATACAGTATGTCCCACAGATAAACACTGATTAATTAAAAATCTATATTTTTATAGAAACATTTCTCACAGTATTAAATTTCATTATAAATTTATAAAAAAATAAATAAAATAAATAAATTTTTACCTGTCGAATCTTTGACGTTAGCAACAATTTTTCTAATACCTTCACAACATTCAACAATATTTAAATTAACAATAAATAATAGTAATAATATTGTTAATAAATTTTTACATTTATTGCGACTCATCGTTAATAGGTTTTTATCGGTACTGATATTTGTTATTGGAAATGGAAATACCAGAACCGGATTGAGAGGTCAATAACAAGTGTGGACATTTTTTTTTTTTTTATTTATTTTTATTATAATCCGTTATGGCTAAGGTTACGATAACGGGAATGTTTATGAGTGATTGTTTTTAATTGTAAGTGGAAACTTTTCAATTGTTTTGGAATTTTTTTTTTATATATATTTTATCGGAAAAATTGGAAAAAAATTTAAAAAAATCGATTAAAAATTAAAAAAAAAACGGAAAAAATTAAGCAAAACCCAAAAACATCGAAAAAAATTAAATAAAATCGAGGAAAAACCGGAAAATAACGTAAAAAATCGGAAAACCGAAAAAAAATTAAACAATCGAAGAAAAATAAAAAATCCCGAAAAAATGGAAAAATTAAAAAATTGAGTTAAAAAAAAAACGAAAAGAACCGGAAAAATCGGAAAAATTAAAAGAACCCGGAAAAAAGAGAAAAAAAATATGAACAATTTCAAAACGAAAAAATCGGAAAAAAAATCCAAAAGTTTAAAAAAATACCGGAAAATAAACGAAAAAACGGGAAAAAGAAGAAATCAAATAAAAATTTAAAAACACCGAAAAAATCTTAAAAAATCGGAAAAAAACCGGAAAAATTGAAAATAGAGACGGAAAAATGGAAAAAAATTATAAAGAATCAGAAAAAACCGGAAAAAACTGGAAAAAACGAAAAAACCGGAAAAAAGTAAAAAATCGAGAAAAACCTAAAAAATAAAAAATAATGAGAAGAAAACAGGAAAAAAATGAAAAAAGAATGAGAAGAATTAGAAAACCGGAAAATAATCGAAAATTATAATAAAAAATCGGAAAAAATTGGAAAAAATGGAAAAATTGAAAAAGCGAAAAAATGAAATTTAAGTAAAAATGAAAAAAACGAAAATGGTAAAAAATTTTAAAAGAACCCGGAAAAAATCGAAACAAATCGGAAAAACTCAAAAAAAAAAAAACGTAAAAATTGACAAAACTGCAAAAATCAGGAAAAACACAAAAAAAAAATAAAGCAAAAATTACAAAAACCGGAAAAAACAAAAAAAAAATCGAAAAGAATTGGAAAAACCAGAGAAAACGAAAAAGCCGAAAAGAATAGTAAAAAATCGGAAAAATCGAAAAAATCGGAAAAAGAAAAAAATCAAAAAGATTCGGAAAAATCGGAAAAAATTGTAAAAAAAACGGGAAAAAATCGAAAAAATCGGAATTGCCGGAAAAAAAAACATAAATTAGAAAAAAAAAGAGTAAAAAGTCGGAGAAACACCGAAAAAATCAAAAAAAAAAAACAAAAAAATTGAGCAAAAATCAAACAATCGGTAAAAATCAATAAAACCCTAAAAACGCTAAAAAGAACGGAAAAAAAGGAAAAAAAAAATAAAATGGAAAAATTGGAAATAATCGAAAAAAAAAACATAAAGGGAAAATAATTTTAAAAAATCGGAAAAAATTTTAAAAAATCGGAAAAAAAACGGGAAAAACGTAAAAAATCTGAAAAACCGGAACAAAAGTGGCGAAAACCGGAAATCGAGAAAAAATTTAAAAAAAAAACCGAAAAAATTGAAAAAAATCATATAAAAAATTTAAAAAAATAACCGGAAAAGTCGAGAAAACCTCGAAGAAAACAGTAAAAATTAAAAAAAAAAAAATGTAATAAAAATTAAAAAAATCGGAAAAAAAAGAAAAATCGAAAAAATCGAATAAAAAACGGAAAAAGCCGGTACAATCGTAAAAAATTGGTTATAAACGAAAAAATCGAAAGCAATCGTAAAAAATTGAAAACAATAAAAAAAAAATGGAAAAATTGTGAAATGAAATGAAAAATCGAACAAGAATTCGAAAAAACGGGAAAACCCGGAAAAAGTGGAAAAAAGCGAAAAAATCGAGTAACAATCATAAAAAATCTGGAAAAAATTAAAAAATTAAATAAAAATTTAAAAAAACGGAAAAAGGGAAAAAATCGAAAAGAATCGGAAAACCGGAAAAATCGGAAAAATTTCAAAAAAAGTGAGTAACAACCCAAGGAACAAAAAAAAAACAGGAAAAATCAGAAAAAACTGGAAAAAATTGAAGAAAAAATGAAAAAATGGAGAGGGAGATATCCAAATAACGGAAAGAAACTGGAAAAATTGGAAAATTTTGCAAAAAGAGAAAAAATCGAGTAAAAACCGGAAAAATCAGATAGAAACCGGAAAAAATCTGAAAAATTAAAAAAAAAGCGAAAAAAACCGGAAAAAAATCACAAAAAATCGAGGAAAAAACCGGGAAAAACGTAAAAAATTGAAAAAATGGAAATATCGAATAAAAAAAATCGGAAAAATATTGAGAAAAGCGAAAAAATCGAAGAAAAATCCAGAAAAAAAATCGAAAGGAATCATAAGAATTCTGGAAAAAATCGGAAAAATCGAAAAGTATAATAAAAAAATTGTAAAAAACACGGAAAAATCATAAAAAATGGGAAAAACCCAAAAAAATAGAAAAAATTGAAAAAAAAAAAACTGAAAATAATCGAAAAACATGAAAAAATGAGGAAAATGAAAAAATCCGGAAAAAACCGGATACAATCGGAATGAATCGTAAAAAACCGAAAAAAAAACACAAAAAATTCATAAAAAATCGGGAAAAAGAACGAAAAAATCGAAAGTGATCAAAAAAAAGTACCAAAGAATCGGAAAAAACCGGAAAAAAAACAATAAAAACCGGAAAAAAAATCGAGAAAAATCAGGAAAAAACAAAAAAAATTAAAAAATAAACCGGAAAAAAATAGAAAAGAATCGGAAAAAACCGGGAAAAAAACAATAAAAACCGGAAAAAAAATCGAGAAAAATCAGGAAAAAACAAAAAAAATTAAAAAATAAACCGGAAAAAAATAGAAAAGAATCGGAAAAAACCGGGAAAAACGTAAAAAATCGAAAAAAAAACAGCAAAAACGGAAAAAATCGGAAGAAACGCAAAAAAAATCTAAAAAAAAGAAGAAGGGTAAAAAACGAAAATGGCGGAAAAAATCGAAGAAAACACGAAAAAAAAAACGAAAAAAACGTAAAAAATTGGAAAATACCGGAAAAAATTATAAAAATCGGAAAAATCGAAAAACATAAAAGAATGGTAAAAAGTCTGAACAAAAATTGGAAAAAAAAAACGAAAAAATCGAATAAACACGTAAAAAAATGGAAAAATCGGAAGAAACGCAAAAAAAAATTTAAAAAAAAGAAGAAGGGTAAAAAACGAAAATGGCGGAAAAAATCGAAGAAAACACGAAAAAAAAACGAAAAAAACGTAAAAAATTGGAAAATACCGGAAAAAATTATAAAAATCGGAAAAATCGAAAAACATAAAAGAATGGTAAAAAGTCTGAACAAAAATTGGAAAAAAAAAACGAAAAAATCGAATAAACACGTAAAAAAATGGAAAAATCGGAAGAAACGCAAAAAAAAATTTAAAAAAAAGAAGAAGGGTAAAAAACGAAAATGGCGGAAAAAATCGAAGAAAACACGAAAAAAAAACGAAAAAAACGTAAAAAATTGGAAAATACCGGAAAAAATTATAAAAATCGGAAAAATCGAAAAACATAAAAGAATGGTAAAAAGTCTGAACAAAAATTGGAAAAAAAAAACGAAAAAATCGAATAAACACGTAAAAAAATGGAAAAATCGGAAGAAACGCAAAAAAAAATTTAAAAAAAAGAAGAAGGGTAAAAAACGAAAATGGCGGAAAAAATCGAAGAAAACACGAAAAAAAAACGAAAAAAAACGTAAAAAATTGGAAAATACCGGAAAAAATTATAAAAATCGGAAAAATCGAAAAACATAAAAGAATGGTAAAAAGTCTGAACAAAAATTGGAAAAAAAAAACGAAAAAATCGAATAAACACGTAAAAAAATGGAAAAATCGGAAGAAACGCAAAAAAAAATTTAAAAAAAAGAAGAAGGGTAAAAAACGAAAATGGCGGAAAAAATCGAAGAAAACACGAAAAAAAAACGAAAAAAACGTAAAAAATTGGAAAATACCGGAAAAAATTATAAAAATCGGAAAAATCGAAAAACATAAAAGAATGGTAAAAAGTCTGAACAAAAATTGGAAAAAAAAAACGAAAAAATCGAATAAACACGTAAAAAAATGGAAAAATCGGAAGAAACGCAAAAAAAAATTTAAAAAAAAGAAGAAGGGTAAAAAACGAAAATGGCGGAAAAAATCGAAGAAAACACGAAAAAAAAACGAAAAAAACGTAAAAAATTGGAAAATACCGGAAAAAATTATAAAAATCGGAAAAATCGAAAAACATAAAAGAATGGTAAAAAGTCTGAACAAAAATTGGAAAAAAAAACGAAAAAACACGTAAAAAAATGGAAAAATAGGAAAAACAGGAAAAAAGTGGGAAAAACGAAAAAAAATCGGACATTTTTTAATTTTTATTTAAATTTTTGATACGTAATTGACAAAATTTGATATACTTCAGGGTCTGTGAGACCGAATAAATTATGATGGAAATTTTACTTAAAAAAAAAATAATTTCATGAATCTTAAGAATTTTGGTATTAAAAATTTAAATTTCATCTCTAAAACCGACGCATTTTTTATCATTAAATTTCAACTGTTTAAAAGTAGCAAAAAATTTATTTTCCCCTTCTTGAAATTTTCTATTTTCTTCATAATTTTCCGCCATTTTACATTCGGTTTTCGTATCGAAACAAATCGGTAAAAAATTCAAATTACAATTATCCGATTTCCTGATATCGATATTATTTAGATAAAAATATTCGATTAAAAATCGATAACACGAACACAACATCGGATTATAATCGATTGAAATTTCTCTAATCGATAATTTTTTCAACGTTTCTAAATCGATATTTCGTAAATAATTTCCCGCCAAATTTAACCAATTTATTTGTAATTTCATAGGGAAAATATCCGATGGAATTTCGGTTAATAAATTATTTTTTAATTTTAACGTACGTAAATTTGTCAATTTTCTAAATGCTTCCGGTTCGATTTTTTTGATTTTGTTTTTTTCTAAATTTATATGTTCTAATTCGTCTAAATTGTCGAACGCTCTTTTTGCTATTTTTTCTATTCGATTATTTTGAAATGATAAAATTTTTATGGACGGACAATGAATGAACCAAATCGGATTAAATTCGTAGAAATTGTTCGAACTAAAGTTGATTTCTTCCAAGGTCATATTGGATAACGTTTCGGCATTGATGGTGGTCAAATTGTTGTTGTTTAATCTTAGAATTTTTATCGTTTCGAATTGATTAAAAATACCTGAAAATAAAAATATATATTATTTTTTATTAGAAATTAAGTGATATATATATAATGGCCTACAAGTTGGACAGAAATTGTGCCGTTATATCTTTTATCTTGTAATTATTTTTTAACTCGTTAACAATAATTTTTCCCTTTTTGGATGGTTGGGCGAGAATAGAAAAAATTGAATAATATGGAAAAAAATAAAAAAAATTAATAAAAAAAAACGAAAAGAAAGAAAATCGTGAAAATGAGCCAAAAAAAATCGAAACAAGATCCAAAAAAAAAACTCATATAAAATGCAAGAAATTACAAACAAAAGCAAAAAAATCAAAAAAAAAACACTATAATTGCAAATGCAAATATAATCGGGAAAAAAATCGAAAAAAAACAAAAAAAAAATAAAAAAATCTAAAGAAATTGAAAAAAAAACGACAAAAAAATATAAAAAAAAAACAAAAGAAATCCGAAAAAAAAAGGGAAAAATTCGACAGGAATTGAAAAAAATCGAAAAAAAAAACAGCAAAGAAATCGAAAAAAAATCTAAAGAAAAAAATGTAAAAAAAATTTAAAAAATTGAAAAAAAGTGGAGAAAAAAACAAAGAAGAAAAAGAAGAAAAATCGACAAAAATCCAAAGAAATCGAAAAAAAAAAATGGCAAAAAAACGAAAGAAATCGAAAAAAAAAATTAAAAAAAAAACCAAAGAAATTGAAAAAAAAACCAAAAAAAGTATAAAAAAAATCAAAAGAAATCGAAGACAAAAAAAAGGAAAAAATCGACAAAATTCGAAAGAAACAAAAAAAAATCCAAAAAGAAATATAAAAAAATCAAAACAAAATGTAAAAAAATCGACAAAAAATCGAAAGAAATCGAAAAAGATGGAAAGAAATAAAAAAAAATATAAAAAAATATCAAAAGAAATCGAAGAAAAAGAAAGGGAAAAAAATCGGCACAAATCGAAAAATATCAAAAGAAATGGAAAGAAAGCAAAACAAAAAGTCGAAAAAATTATGAAAAAAATATTGTAAAAAATTATAAAAATCGCAAAAAACCGAAAAAAATTAAAAAAAAATCCAGAAAAATCGAAATTAAAGCTAAAAAATATTAAAAAACCTGAAAAATCGAAACAATCGAGTAAAAATAAAAAAACCGGAAAAATCACAAAGAATGATAGAAAATCGGAAAAACCGGAAAAAAAACGGAAAAATCCAAAAAATAAAAAAAAAAACCGAAAAAATCGAAAAGAATCATAAAAAAATTGAAAAAAACGTAAAAATCAAGAAAACCGAGAAAAATGAAAAAACGGAAAAAAAACGGAAAAAATTAGAAATCCGGGAAAATCCATAAAAAATTTTAAAACCGGAAATAACGAAAAAATCGAATAAAAATAAAACAAATTGGAAAAAATGTATAAGAATTATAAAAAATCGGAAAAAACGGAAAAATTGAAAAAATCGAACAAATATAAAAAAATCCAAAAGAATCGTAATAAAAACGAAAAAAAATCGGAAAAAAACAGAAAAAAACCAGAAAAAAACGGGAAAATCTTAGAAATATCCAAAAAAAAGTGAATAAAAATTGAAAAAAAAAAACGGCAATGTCGAAAACAATCGTAAAAATAATTTGAAAAAAACTGGAAAAATCGAAGAGAATTGTCAAAAAAAACCGGAAAAACCGGAAAAAATCGAGAAAAATTCTGAGAAATATGAAAAAGTGAGTAATAATTAAAAAAAAAACTGAAAATCGAAAATAATCGTAAAAATAACGGATAAACCGGGAAAAAAAACAGTAAAAAATCGGTAAAATCAAAAAGAATTATAAAAAAATCAGAAAAACTGGAAAAACGGAAAAATCGAAAAAATTTAGTAGAAATTAAAAAAAAAACGGAAAATTCTAAAAGAATCGTCAAAAAATCGGAAAAAAACCAAAAAAAAAACCGGAAAAGAATCGGGGGAAATCCAAAAAATTAAAATAAAATCGAAAAAAATGGTAAAAAATAAAAAAAAAACGAAAGACCCGAAAAAATTGAAAAAAAAAGAGTAAAAATAGAAAACAACCAGAAAAATCGAAAACAATCATAAAAAATCAGAAAACCTAAAAAAAAACTTTAGAAAAAAACGGAAAAAATGATGAAAACTTAAAAAAAACGGAAAAACTGAAAAGAATCGTAAAAAATTTAAAAAAAAATTGGGTAAAAATAGAAAAAACTGGAAAATCGAAAATAATCGTCAAAAAATCGAAAAAAAAAGGAGAAATCCAAAAAATTGAGAAAAAGTTAAAAAAAATCCGCAGAAATCGAAAAAAATCGTAAAAAAAAATTGAAAAAAAAACGGAAAAATCGGGAAAAAAACGATTAAAAATTAAAAAAAAAAAAAACAACTGAAAAATCGAAAAGAATCATTAAAAAATCAAAAAACTGGAAAAAATCGGTGAAATCCAAACAATCGAGAAAAAATTTTTAAAAAAATAGGAAAAATCGGAAAAAAATTTGAAAAAACCGGAAAAAAAAGAATCATAAGCAAAAATGGAAAAACCGGAAAATATCGGGCAAAAAGTATGAAAAATCGAAAACAATCTTAAAAAAAAATTGAAATAACTGGAAAAATCGAAGAAACCCTAAAAAATCGAAAAAACAGGAAAGATCGGAAAAAAATTGAAAAAAAAACCGAGTAAAAATTAAAAAAAAAAATTTGAAAAATCGAAAAGAATCGTAAAAATATTTGAAAAAAAATAAAAGAAAAAAATCGTAAAATCAAAAAAAAAACGAAAAAACTTGAAAATCGCAAAGAATCGTAAATTTTTTTTAAAAAAAAACCAGAAAAAATCGTAAACAAACGGAAAAAACCAGAAAAATCGAAAAACTGGGAAAAATCGAAAAGCATCAATTAAAAATCCAAAATAATCCGGAAAAAACCAAAAAATCCAGAAAAAAATTAAAAAAAACCAGAAAAATTGATTGAAATCTGAAAAAACGGAGAAAATCAGAAAAAAAAAATTGGAAAAAAACAGGAAAAATCAAGAAGAAACAGGAAAAATCGGTAAAAAATAGGAAAATTCAAGTAAAAATTAAAAAAATCGAGAAAATCGAAAAGAACCGTAAAAAAAATTGGAAAAACCGAAAAAATCGTCAAAAATCGAGAAAAACAGGCAAAGTCGAAAAAAATCGAGAAAAATCGGAAAAAAAACGGAAAAACCGAAAATAAACGGGAACAAATCAGAAAAATCGAAAAAATCCTTTAAAAATTAAAAAAAAAATACTGAAGAATCAAAAAGAATACTAAAAAAATAGAGAAAACCGAGTAAAAATGAAAAAGCTAAAAAATACGTAAAAATTGTAAAAACCGGAAAAAGCAAAAAAAACCAATAAAAATTAAAAACCGGAATAAAATTAAAAGAATCGAAAAAAATCGGAAAAATTGGAAGAAACCGGAAAAGCCAAAAAAATAGAAAAAAGCGAAAGAAAACAAGGATAAATTCAAACAACCGGAAAAAAAATCAAAGGAATTGGAAAAAATCGAAAAAGCGGAAAAAACCGGAAAAATCGAAAAAACGAAAAAATCAAGCAAAAACATAAAAAACCGGAAAAAACGGAAAAACCATAAATAATCAGAAAAACCGTAAAAAACTGGAAAAATCATAAAAATCCCGAAAAAATCAAACTAACAAAAAAATCTAGCATAAACCAAAAAAAAAACGGAAAGAATCATAAAAATCCTTATTTATTCCTGTTTTTGCTTAGTTTTATCCTTTTTTTTCCATTTTTTCTCATTTGCCCCTATTTTCCCATGTGTTTCTGTATTTTTTTCTATTTTTCTCTATTTCTCCCTATTTTCCTATTTTTTCTTATTATTCCGTATTTTCCCCATTTTCCTCTAAATTTCCCATTTTTTTGTATCTTCCCAATTTTTTGTATTTATTCCAGTTTTTCATTATTTTTTTCTATTCCTGTTTTTTTATTTATTTTTCTCTTTTTGTCCCTTATAGACAATAGTTGTTCCCACTTTCCCTTATTTTTCCCTAATTTTTTACTTTTTCTCCGTTGTACCCATTTTCCTAGTCAATTAGTCAGTCAATCAGTCAGTCAATCAGTCAGTCAGGACTTTGCAGCCTATATTATAATGAAATAATGGCCTGCATGTTAGACAGAAATTGTGCCGTTATACTTTTTTTTTACACACTCTTACCTTCTCTAATAAGCCTCAATTTAGGATTATTCGTAATAGCGATAATTCTAATCGATGGTAAATTCCTAAATGCGCCTTGCGATATATGTTCAATTCCACAATTTTTTATTTCCAAAATGTCCAAATCCGGTAAATGTTTGACATATTCTTTACCCAATATTGATAATTGTTGATTTATTATTCGCATTTCCGTTATATTTTTATTTCCAAATCTTTTTTGTTCTATGCAACTGGCAACTGTTACGTTTGACCAAGTATCTGAAAAATATATGTACAACATTACGAAAAAAAAATATAGAAAATTGTCCAATTGCGCCTAATTATCGATAATTCTATAACTGCGCCTAATTATTAAAAAGTGTCCAATTGCGCCTGATTATGGAATATTCTCAAATTGCGCCTAATTATCAAAATGGTTCAATTGCGCCTAATTATCGATAATTGTATAACTGCGCCTAATTATCAAACATTGTCCAATTGCGCCCAATTATCGATAATTGACCAATTGCGCCTAATTATTAAAAAGTGTCCAATTGCGCCTAATTATGGAATATTCTCAAATTGCGCCTATTTATCAAAGTGGTTCAATTACGCCTAATTATCGATAATTGACCAATTGCGCCTAATTATTAAAAAGTGTCCAATTGCGCCTAATTATGGAATATTCTCAAATTGCGCCTATTTATCAAAGTGATCCGATTGCGCCTAATTATAGATTATTGTATAAGTGCGCCTAATTATTGGACAATTATGCCTAATTATCAAAATTGTCAAATTGCTGATAATTATCTATAATACAACTGCGCCTAATTATCAAAAATTGTCGAATTGCGTCAAATTATCCATTATTGGTCAATTGCGTCTAATTATCAATAATTGTATGACTGCGCCTAATTTTCAATAATTGTACAACTAATTTTCGATAATTATCCAATTGCACCTAATTATCGATAAATGTATAAATGCGCCTAATTATCCAAAATTATCCAATTGCACTTAATTATAGATATTTGCCTAATTGCGCCTAATTATCAAAAATTGACCAATTGTGCCTAATTCCCAAAAAATGTCCAATTGCACCTAATTATCAATAATTGTCTAATTACTCCTAATTATTAAAAATTGACCTATTGCGCCTAATTATCGATAATTGTCCAATTACAAATAATTATCAAAAAGTGACCAATTGCGCCTAACTTTTGATTATTGTCCAAATGAACCTAATTCCCAAAAATTACGCCTAATTATCAAAAATTGAGCGATTTCACCTAATTATCGGTAATTGGTCAATTGTGCCTAATTATCCATAATTGTTAAATTTCGCCTAATTATCGATAATTGCTTAATTGCACCTAATTATCATAAAATAAATTAATATTTACCCGTTGTATCCTTTATAGTCACTACAATATTTTTGAGTTTTAGTCCTTGACAACTTTCAACAAAATTTGTATTAATAATAATAATTAACAAACAAATTGTTAATAACAAATTCAATAAACATTTGCGACTCATCTTTGACAAGTTTTTGTCTCAACTGATTGGAGAATATTAAACAATACGGAATTTATATAAATCCGTTATGGCTAATATTACGATAAAGGAAATATAAAAATAAAATTAATTGTACACAAATAAAAAACTTATCTGAATATTTAATGGGTCCTAGAGACCCTATATTGTAAATTACTTTGAAGTATAAAAATGTTTGGACCTAAAATAAATTACGGGTCTTACAGACCCAACAGAAAAAATATAATTTGGGTCTCAGGGACCCTATAGTGAATTATGTTGGTACTGAGATTTTTATATGGATAAATATATAATTTTATGGGTCCTAGAGACCCTACTTGGAATGCATGATCCCAAAGAATACCATTCAATCTTTTATCGGTCTTATGGACCTAATAGGAAAATATATATTTTGAGTTTCAGAGACCCAGTGGGTCCCAAAATTTCAGGATTGACACATATTTGTGGGTCTAAGAGACCATGAGTTATAAATTTTTTTAAGCAAAAAAATTCTTGGTAAAAATATCTTTTATGGGTCTTATAGACCCAATACAAAATATATAATCTTGCACTCAAGTAATAATCGATACATCTTGCACTCGAACAATAATCGATAAATATTGCACTCGAATAATAATCGATAAATCTTACACTCGAGTAATAATCGATACATCTTGCACTCGAACAATAATCGATAAATATTGCACTCGAATAATAATCGATAAATCTTACACTCGAGTAATAATCGATACATCTTGCACTCGAACAATAATCGATAAATATTGCACTCGAATAATAATCGATAAATCTTACACTCGAGTAATAATCGATACATCTTGCACTCGAACAATAATCGATAAATATTGCACTCTAATAATCATCGATAAATCTTACACTCGAGTAATAATCGATACATCTTGCACTCGAACAATAATCGATAAATATTGCACTCGAATAATAATCGATAAATCTTACACTCGAGTAATAATCGATACATCTTGCACTCGAACAATAATCGATAAATATTGCACTCGAATAATAATCGATAAATCTTACACTCGAGTAATAATCGATACATCTTGCACTCGAACAATAATCGATAAATATTGCACTCGAATAATAATCGATAAATCTTACACTCGAGTAATAATCGATACATCTTGCACTCGAACAATAATCGATAAATATTGCACTCTAATAATCATCGATAAATCTTACACACGAGTAATAATCGATACATCTTGCACTCGAACAATAATCGATAAATATTGCACTCGAATAATAATCGATAAATCTTACACTCGAGTAATAATCGATACATCTTGCACTCGAACAATAATCGATAAATATTGCACTCGAATAATAATCGATAAATCTTACACTCGAGTAATAATCGATACATCTTGCACTCGAACAATAATCGATAAATATTGCACTCTAATAATCATCGATAAATCTTACACTCGAGTAATAATCGATACATCTTGCACTCGAACAATAATCGATAAATATTGCACTCGAATAATAATCGATAAATCTTACACTCGAGTAATAATCGATACATCTTGCACTCGAACAATAATCGATAAATATTGCACTCGAATAATAATCGATAAATCTTACACTCGAGTAATAATCGATACATCTTGCACTCGAACAATAATCGATAAATATTGCACTCTAATAATCATCGATAAATCTTACACTCGAGTAATAATCGATACATCTTGCACTCGAACAATAATCGATAAATATTGCACTCTAATAATCATCGATAAATCTTACACTCGAGTAATAATCGATACATCTTGCACTCGAACAATAATCGATAAATATTGCACTCGAATAATAATCGATAAATCTTACACTCGAGTAATAATCGATACATCTTGCACTCGAACAATAATCGATAAATATTGCACTCGAATAATAATCGATAAATCTTACACTCGAGTAATAATCGATACATCTTGCACTCGAACAATAATCGATAAATATTGCACTCTAATAATCATCGATAAATCTTACACACGAGTAATAATCGATACATCTTGCACTCGAACAATAATCGATAAATATTGCACTCGAATAATAATCGATAAATCTTACACTCGAGTAATAATCGATACATCTTGCACTCGAACAATAATCGATAAATATTGCACTCTAATAATCATCGATAAATCTTACACTCGAGTAATAATCGATACATCTTGCACTCGAACAATAATCGATAAATATTGCACTCTAATAATCATCGATAAATCTTACACTCGAGTAATAATCGATACATCTTGCACTCGAACAATAATCGATAAATATTGCACTCGAATAATAATCGATAAATCTTACACTCGAGTAATAATCGATACATCTTGCACTCGAACAATAATCGATAAATATTGCACTCGAATAATAATCGATAAATCTTACACTCGAGTAATAATCGATACATCTTGCACTCGAACAATAATCGATAAATATTGCACTCTAATAATCATCGATAAATCTTACACACGAGTAATAATCGATACATCTTGCACTCGAACAATAATCGATAAATATTGCACTCGAACAATAATCGATAAATATTGCACTCGAATAATAATCGATAAATCTTACACTCGAGTAATAATCGATACATCTTGCACTCGAACAATAATCGATAAATATTGCACTCGAATAATAATCGATAAATATTGCACTCGAATAATAATCGATAAATCTTACACTCGAGTAATAATCGATACATCTTGCACTCGAACAATAATCGATAAATATTGCACTAGAATAATAATCGATAAATATTGCACTCGAATAATAATCGATAAATCTTACACTCGAGTAATAATCGATACATCTTGCACTCGAACAATAATCGATAAATATTGCACTCGAATAATAATCGATAAATCTTACACTCGAGTAATAATCGATACATCTTGCACTCGAACAATAATCGATAAATATTGCACTCGAACAATAATCGATAAATATTGCACTCGAATAATAATCGATAAATCTTACACTCGAGTAATAATCGATACATCTTGCACTCGAACAATAATCGATAAATATTGCACTCGAATAATAATCGATAAATCTTACACTCGAGTAATAATCGATACATCTTGCACTCGAACAATAATCGATAAATATTGCACTCGAACAATAATCGATAAATATTGCACTCGAATAATAATCGATAAATCTTACACTCGAGTAATAATCGATACATCTTGCACTCGAACAATAATCGATAAATATTGCACTCGAACAATAATCGATAAATATTGCACTCGAACAATAATCGATAAATATTGCACTCGAATAATAATCGATAAATATTGCACTCGAATAATAATCGATAAATATTGCACTCGAATAATAATCGATAAATATTGCACTCGAATAATAATCGATAAATCTTACACTCGAATAATAATCGATAAATATTGCACTCGAATAATAATCGATAAATATTGCACTCGAATAATAATCGATAAATCTTACACTCGAGTAATAATCGATACATCTTGCACTCGAACAATAATCGATAAATATTGCACTCGAACAATAATCGATAAATATTGCACTCGAATAATAATCGATAAATCTTACACTCGAGTAATAATCGATACATCTTGCACTCGAACAATAATCGATAAATATTGCACTCGAATAATAATCGATAAATCTTACACTCGAGTAATAATCGATACATCTTGCACTCGAACAATAATCGATAAATATTGCACTCGAATAATAATCGATAAATCTTACACTCGAGTAATAATCGATACATCTTGCACTCGAACAATAATCGATAAATATTGCACTCGAATAATAATCGATAAATCTTACACTCGAGTAATAATCGATACATCTTGCACTCGAACAATAATCGATAAATATTGCACTCTAATAATCATCGATAAATCTTACACACGAGTAATAATCGATACATCTTGCACTCGAACAATAATCGATAAATATTGCACTCGAACAATAATCGATAAATATTGCACTCGAATAATAATCGATAAATCTTACACTCGAGTAATAATCGATACATCTTGCACTCGAACAATAATCGATAAATATTGCACTCGAATAATAATCGATAAATATTGCACTCGAATAATAATCGATAAATCTTACACTCGAGTAATAATCGATACATCTTGCACTCGAACAATAATCGATAAATATTGCACTCGAATAATAATCGATAAATATTGCACTCGAATAATAATCGATAAATCTTACACTCGAGTAATAATCGATACATCTTGCACTCGAACAATAATCGATAAATATTGCACTCGAATAATAATCGATAAATATTGCACTCGAATAATAATCGATAAATCTTACACTCGAGTAATAATCGATACATCTTGCACTCGAACAATAATCGATAAATATTGCACTCGAATAATAATCGATAAATCTTACACTCGAGTAATAATCGATACATCTTGCACTCGAACAATAATCGATAAATATTGCACTCGAACAATAATCGATAAATATTGCACTCGAATAATAATCGATAAATCTTACACTCGAGTAATAATCGATACATCTTGCACTCGAACAATAATCGATAAATATTGCACTCGAATAATAATCGATAAATCTTACACTCGAGTAATAATCGATACATCTTGCACTCGAACAATAATCGATAAATATTGCACTCGAACAATAATCGATAAATATTGCACTCGAATAATAATCGATAAATCTTACACTCGAGTAATAATCGATACATCTTGCACTCGAACAATAATCGATAAATATTGCACTCGAATAATAATCGATAAATCTTACACTCGAGTAATAATCGATACATCTTGCACTCGAACAATAATCGATAAATATTGCACTCGAATAATAATCGATAAATATTGCACTCGAATAATAATCGATAAATCTTGCACTCGAACAATAATCGATAAATATTGCACTCGAACAATAATCGATAAATGTTGCACTCGAATAATAATCGATAAATATTGCACTCGAATAATAATCGATAAATATTGCACTCGAACAATAATCGATAAATATTGCACTCGAATAATAATCGATAAATATTGCACTCGAATAATAATCGATAAATATTGCACTCGAATAATAATCGATAAATATTGCACTCGAATAATAATCGATAAATCTTACACTCGAATAATAATCGATAAATATTGCACTCGAATAATAATCGATAAATATTGCACTCGAATAATAATCGATAAATCTTACACTCGAGTAATAATCGATACATCTTGCACTCGAACAATAATCGATAAATATTGCACTCGAACAATAATCGATAAATATTGCACTCGAATAATAATCGATAAATCTTGCACTCGAACAATAATCGATAAATATTGCACTCGAACAATAATCGATAAATATTGCACTCGAATAATAATCGATAAATATTGCACTCGAACAATAATCGATAAATCTTACACTCGAGTAATAATCGATACATCTTGCACTCGAACAATAATCGATAAATATTGCACTCGAATAATAATCGATAAATATTGCACTCGAATAATAATCGATAAATCTTGCACTCGAACAATAATCGATAAATATTGCACTCGAATAATAATCGATAAATCTTGCACTCGAACAATAATCGATAAATATTGCACTCGAATAATAATCGATAAATATTGCACTCGAATAATAATCGATAAATCTTACACTCGAGTAATAATCGATACATCTTGCACTCGAACAATAATCGATAAATATTGCACTCGAATAATAATCGATAAATATTGCACTCGAATAATAATCGATAAATCTTGCACTCGAACAATAATCGATAAATATTGCACTCGAATAATAATCGATAAATCTTGCACTCGAACAATAATCGATAAATATTGCACTCGAATAATAATCGATAAATATTGCACTCGAATAATAATCGATAAATCTTACACTCGAGTAATAATCGATACATCTTGCACTCGAACAATAATCGATAAATATTGCACTCGAATAATAATCGATAAATATTGCACTCGAATAATAATCGATAAATCTTGCACTCGAACAATAATCGATAAATATTGCACTCGAATAATAATCGATAAATCTTGCACTCGAACAATAATCGATAAATATTGCACTCGAATAATAATCGATAAATATTGCACTCGAATAATAATCGATAAATCTTGCACTCGAACAATAATCGATAAATATTGCACTCGAATAATAATCGATAAATATTGCACTCGAATAATAATCGATAAATCTTGCACTCGAACAATAATCGATAAATTTTGCACTCGAATAATAATCGATAAATATTGCACTCGAATAATAATCGATAAATATTGCACTCGAATAATAATCGATAAATATTGCACTCGAATAATAATCGATAAATCTTACACTCGAGTAATAATCGATACATCTTGCACTCGAACAATAATCGATAAATATTGCACTCGAACAATAATCGATAAATATTGCACTCGAATAATAATCGATAAATATTGCACTCGAATAATAATCGATAAATATTGCACTCGAATAATAATCGATAAATCTTACACTCGAGTAATAATCGATACATCTTGCACTCGAACAATAATCGATAAATATTGCACTCGAACAATAATCGATAAATATTGCACTCGAATAATAATCGATAAATCTTACACTCGAGTAATAATCGATACATCTTGCACTCGAACAATAATCGATAAATATTGCACTCGAACAATAATCGATAAATATTGCACTCGAATAATAATCGATAAATCTTACACTCGAGTAATAATCGATACATCTTGCACTCGAACAATAATCGATAAATATTGCACTCGAACAATAATCGATAAATATTGCACTCGAATAATAATCGATAAATCTTACACTCGAGTAATAATCGATACATCTTGCACTCGAACAATAATCGATAAATATTGCACTCGAACAATAATCGATAAATATTGCACTCGAATAATAATCGATAAATCTTACACTCGAGTAATAATCGATACATCTTGCACTCGAACAATAATCGATAAATATTGCACTCGAACAATAATCGATAAATATTGCACTCGAATAATAATCGATAAATCTTACACTCGAGTAATAATCGATACATCTTGCACTCGAACAATAATCGATAAATATTGCACTCGAACAATAATCGATAAATATTGCACTCGAATAATAATCGATAAATCTTACACTCGAGTAATAATCGATACATCTTGCACTCGAACAATAATCGATAAATATTGCACTCGAACAATAATCGATAAATCTTACACTCGAGTAATAATCGATACATCTTGCACTCGAACAATAATCGATAAATATTGCACTTGAATAATAATCGATAAATCTTACACTCGAGTAATAATCGATACATCTTGCACTCGAACAATAATCGATAAATATTGCACTCGAATAATAATCGATAAATCTTACACTCGAGTAATAATCGATACATCTTGCACTCGAACAATAATCGATAAATATTGCACTCGAACAATAATCGATAAATATTGCACTCGAATAATAATCGATAAATATTGCACTCGAATAATAATCGATAAATCTTACACTCGAGTAATAATCGATACATCTTGCACTCGAACAATAATCGATAAATATTGCACTCGAATAATAATCGATAAATATTGCACTCGAACAATAATCGATAAATATTGCACTCGAATAATAATCGATAAATCTTACACTCGAGTAATAATCGATACATCTTGCACTCGAATAATAATCGATAAATATTGCACTCGAACAATAATCGATAAATATTGCACTCGAACAATAATCGATAAATATTGCACTCGAATAATAATCGATAAATCTTACACTCGAGTAATAATCGATACATCTTGCACTCGAACAATAATCGATAAATATTGCACTCGAACAATAATCGATAAATATTGCACTCGAATAATAATCGATAAATCTTACACTCGAGTAATAATCGATACATCTTGCACTCGAACAATAATCGATAAATATTGCACTCGAATAATAATCGATAAATCTTACACTCGAGTAATAATCGATACATCTTGCACTCGAACAATAATCGATAAATATTGCACTCGAATAATAATCGATACATCTTGCACTCGAACAATAATCGATAAATATTGCACTCGAATAATAATCGATAAATCTTACACTCGAGTAATAATCGATACATCTTGCACTCGAATAATAATCGATAAATATTGCACTCGAATAATAATCGATAAATATTGCACTCGAATAATAATCGATAAATCTTACACTCGAGTAATAATCGATACATCTTGCACTCGAACAATAATCGATAAATCTTACACTCGAGTAATAATCGATACATCTTGCACTCGAACAATAATCGATAAATCTTACACTCGAGTAATAATCGATAAATATTGCACTCGAACAATAATCGATAAATATTGCACTCGAATAATAATCGATAAATCTTACACTCGAGTAATAATCGATACATCTTGCACTCGAACAATAATCGATAAATATTGCACTCGAACAATAATCGATAAATATTGCACTCGAATAATAATCGATAAATCTTACACTCGAGTAATAATCGATACATCTTGCACTCGAACAATAATCGATAAATATTGCACTCGAACAATAATCGATAAATATTGCACTCGAATAATAATCGATAAATCTTACACTCGAGTAATAATCGATACATCTTGCACTCGAACAATAATCGATAAATATTGCACTCGAATAATAATCGATAAATCTTACACTCGAGTAATAATCGATACATCTTGCACTCGAACAATAATCGATAAATATTGCACTCGAATAATAATCGATACATCTTGCACTCGAACAATAATCGATAAATATTGCACTCGAATAATAATCGATAAATCTTACACTCGAGTAATAATCGATACATCTTGCACTCGAATAATAATCGATAAATATTGCACTCGAATAATAATCGATAAATATTGCACTCGAATAATAATCGATAAATCTTACACTCGAGTAATAATCGATACATCTTGCACTCGAACAATAATCGATAAATATTGCACTCGAATAATCATCGATAAATCTTACACACGAGTAATAATCGATACATCTTGCACTCGAACAATAATCGATAAATATTGCACTCGAATAATAATCGATAAATCTTACACTCGAGTAATAATCGATACATCTTGCACTCGAACAATAATCGATAAATATTGCACTCGAATAATCATCGATAAATCTTACACACGAGTAATAATCGATACATCTTGCACTCGAACAATAATCGATAAATATTGCACTCGAATAATAATCGATAAATATTGCACTCGAATAATCATCGATAAATCTTACACTCGAGTAATAATCGATAAATATTGCACTCGAACAATAATCGATAAATATTGCACTCGAATAATAATCGATAAATCTTACACTCGAGTAATAATCGATACATCTTGCACTCGAACAATAATCGATAAATATTGCACTCGAATAATAATCGATAAATCTTACACTCGAGTAATAATCGATACATCTTGCACTCGAACAATAATCGATAAATATTGCACTCGAATAATCATCGATAAATCTTACACTCGAGTAATAATCGATACATCTTGCACTCGAACAATAATCGATAAATATTGCACTCGAATAATAATCGATAAATATTGCACTCGAATAATCATCGATAAATCTTACACACGAGTAATAATCGATACATCTTGCACTCGAACAATAATCGATAAATATTGCACTCGAATAATCATCGATAAATCTTACACACGAGTAATAATCGATACATCTTGCACTCGAACAATAATCGATAAATATTGCACTCGAATAATAATCGATAAATCTTACACTCGAGTAATAATCGATACATCTTGCACTCGAACAATAATCGATAAATATTGCACTCGAATAATCATCGATAAATCTTACACACGAGTAATAATCGATACATCTTGCACTCGAACAATAATCGATAAATATTGCACTCGAATAATAATCGATAAATCTTACACTCGAGTAATAATCGATACATCTTGCACTCGAACAATAATCGATAAATATTGCACTCGAATAATAATCGATAAATCTTACACTCGAGTAATAATCGATACATCTTGCACTCGAACAATAATCGATAAATATTGCACTCGAATAATCATCGATAAATCTTACACTCGAGTAATAATCGATACATCTTGCACTCGAATAATAATCGATAAATATTGCACTCGAATAATCATCGATAAATCTTACACACGAGTAATAATCGATACATCTTGCACTCGAACAATAATCGATAAATATTGCACTCGAATAATAATCGATAAATATTGCACTCGAATAATCATCGATAAATCTTACACTCGAGTAATAATCGATAAATATTGCACTCGAACAATAATCGATAAATATTGCACTCGAATAATAATCGATAAATCTTACACTCGAGTAATAATCGATACATCTTGCACTCGAACAATAATCGATAAATATTGCACTCGAATAATAATCGATAAATCTTACACTCGAGTAATAATCGATACATCTTGCACTCGAACAATAATCGATAAATATTGCACTCGAATAATCATCGATAAATCTTACACACGAGTAATAATCGATACATCTTGCACTCGAACAATAATCGATAAATATTGCACTCGAACAATAATCGATAAATATTGCACTCGAACAATAATCGATAAATATTGCACTAGAATAATAATCGATAAATATTGCACTCTAATAATCATCGATAAATCTTACACAAGAGTAATAATCGATACATCTTGCACTCGAACAATAATCGATAAATATTGCACTCGAATAATCATCGATAAATCTTACACACGAGTAATAATCGATACATCTTGCACTCGAACAATAATCGATAAATATTGCACTCGAATAATAATCGATAAATCTTACACTCGAGTAATAATCGATACATCTTGCACTCGAACAATAATCGATAAATATTGCACTCGAACAATAATCGATAAATATTGCACTCGAATAATAATCGATAAATCTTACACTCGAGTAATAATCGATACATCTTGCACTCGAACAATAATCGATAAATATTGCACTCGAACAATAATCGATAAATATTGCACTCGAATAATAATCGATAAATCTTACACTCGAGTAATAATCGATACATCTTGCACTCGAACAATAATCGATAAATATTGCACTCGAATAATAATCGATAAATATTGCACTCGAATAATAATCGATAAATATTGCACTCGAATAATCATCGATAAATCTTACACACGAGTAATAATCGATACATCTTGCACTCGAACAATAATCGATAAATATTGCACTAGAATAATAATCGATAAATATTGCACTCGAATAATAATCGATAAATCTTACACTCGAGTAATAATCGATACATCTTGCACTCGAACAATAATCGATAAATATTGCACTCGAACAATAATCGATAAATATTGCACTCGAATAATAATCGATAAATCTTACACTCGAGTAATAATCGATACATCTTGCACTCGAACAATAATCGATAAATATTGCACTCGAATAATAATCGATAAATATTGCACTCGAATAATAATCGATAAATATTGCACTCGAATAATCATCGATAAATCTTACACACGAGTAATAATCGATACATCTTGCACTCGAACAATAATCGATAAATATTGCACTCGAATAATAATCGATAAATATTGCACTCGAATAATCATCGATAAATCTTACACTCGAGTAATAATCGATACATCTTGCACTCGAACAATAATCGATAAATATTGCACTCGAACAATAATCGATAAATATTGCACTCGAATAATAATCGATAAATCTTACACTCGAGTAATAATCGATACATCTTGCACTCGAACAATAATCGATAAATATTGCACTCGAATAATAATCGATAAATATTGCACTCGAATAATAATCGATAAATATTGCACTCGAATAATCATCGATAAATCTTACACACGAGTAATAATCGATACATCTTGCACTCGAACAATAATCGATAAATATTGCACTCGAATAATCATCGATAAATATTGCACTCGAATAATAATCGATAAATATTGCACTCGAATAATCATCGATAAATCTTACACTCGAGTAATAATCGATACATCTTGCACTCGAACAATAATCGATAAATATTGCACTCGAATAATAATCGATAAATATTGCACTCGAATAATAATCGATAAATATTGCACTCGAATAATCATCGATAAATCTTACACTCGAGTAATAATCGATACATCTTGCACTCGAACAATAATCGATAAATATTGCACTCGAATAATAATCGATAAATATTGCACTCGAATAATAATCGATAAATATTGCACTCGAATAATCATCGATAAATCTTACACACGAGTAATAATCGATACATCTTGCACTCGAACAATAATCGATAAATATTGCACTCGAATAATCATCGATAAATCTTACACACGAGTAATAATCGATACATCTTGCACTCGAACAATAATCGATAAATATTGCACTCGAATAATAATCGATAAATCTTACACTCGAGTAATAATCGATACATCTTGCACTCGAACAATAATCGATAAATATTGCACTCGAATAATCATCGATAAATCTTACACACGAGTAATAATCGATACATCTTGCACTCGAACAATAATCGATAAATATTGCACTCGAATAATAATCGATAAATCTTACACTCGAGTAATAATCGATACATCTTGCACTCGAACAATAATCGATAAATATTGCACTCGAATAATCATCGATAAATCTTACACACGAGTAATAATCGATACATCTTGCACTCGAACAATAATCGATAAATATTGCACTCGAATAATAATCGATAAATCTTACACTCGAGTAATAATCGATACATCTTGCACTCGAACAATAATCGATAAATATTGCACTCGAATAATCATCGATAAATCTTACACACGAGTAATAATCGATACATCTTGCACTCGAACAATAATCGATAAATATTGCACTCGAATAATAATCGATAAATATTGCACTCGAATAATCATCGATAAATCTTACACTCGAGTAATAATCGATAAATATTGCACTCGAACAATAATCGATAAATATTGCACTCGAATAATAATCGATAAATCTTACACTCGAGTAATAATCGATACATCTTGCACTCGAACAATAATCGATAAATATTGCACTCGAATAATAATCGATAAATTTTGCACTCTAATAATCATCGATAAATCTTACACACGAGTAATAATCGATACATCTTGCACTCGAACAATAATCGATAAATATTGCACTCGAATAATAATCGATAAATCTTACACTCGAGTAATAATCGATACATCTTGCACTCGAACAATAATCGATAAATATTGCACTCGAATAATCATCGATAAATCTTACACTCGAGTAATAATCGATACATCTTGCACTCGAACAATAATCGATAAATATTGCACTCGAATAATCATCGATAAATCTTACACTCGAATAATCATCGATAAATCTTACACACGAGTAATAATCGATACATCTTGCACTCGAACAATAATCGATAAATATTGCACTCGAATAATAATCGATAAATCCTACACTCGAGTAATAATCGATACATCTTGCACTCGAACAATAATCGATAAATATTGCACTCGAATAATCATCGATAAATCTTACACACGAGTAATAATCGATACATCTTGCACTCGAACAATAATCGATAAATATTGCACTCGAATAATAATCGATAAATCTTACACTCGAGTAATAATCGATACATCTTGCACTCGAACAATAATCGATAAATATTGCACTCGAATAATCATCGATAAATCTTACACACGAGTAATAATCGATACATCTTGCACTCGAACAATAATCGATAAATATTGCACTCGAATAATAATCGATAAATCTTACACTCGAGTAATAATCGATACATCTTGCACTCGAACAATAATCGATAAATATTGCACTCGAATAATCATCGATAAATCTTACACTCGAGTAATAATCGATACATCTTGCACTCGAACAATAATCGATAAATATTGCACTCGAATAATAATCGATAAATATTGCACTCGAATAATCATCGATAAATCTTACACACGAGTAATAATCGATAAATATTGCACTCGAACAATAATCGATAAATATTGCACTCGAATAATAATCGATAAATCTTACACTCGAGTAATAATCGATACATCTTGCACTCGAACAATAATCGATAAATATTGCACTCGAATAATAATCGATAAATCTTACACTCGAGTAATAATCGATACATCTTGCACTCGAACAATAATCGATAAATATTGCACTCGAATAATAATCGATAAATCTTACACTCGAGTAATAATCGATACATCTTGCACTCGAACAATAATCGATAAATATTGCACTCGAATAATAATCGATAAATCTTACACACGAGTAATAATCGATACATCTTGCACTCGAACAATAATCGATAAATATTGCACTCGAATAATAATCGATAAATCTTACACTCGAGTAATAATCGATACATCTTGCACTCGAACAATAATCGATAAATATTGCACTCGAATAATAATCGATAAATCTTACACACGAGTAATAATCGATACATCTTGCACTCGAACAATAATCGATAAATATTGCACTCGAATAATAATCGATAAATCTTACACTCGAGTAATAATCGATACATCTTGCACTCGAACAATAATCGATAAATATTGCACTCGAATAATCATCGATAAATCTTACACTCGAGTAATAATCGATACATCTTGCACTCGAACAATAATCGATAAATATTGCACTCGAATAATAATCGATAAATATTGCACTCGAATAATCATCGATAAATCTTACACTCGAGTAATAATCGATAAATATTGCACTCGAACAATAATCGATAAATATTGCACTCGAATAATAATCGATAAATCTTACACTCGAGTAATAATCGATACATCTTGCACTCGAACAATAATCGATAAATATTGCACTCGAATAATAATCGATAAATCTTACACTCGAGTAATAATCGATACATCTTGCACTCGAACAATAATCGATAAATATTGCACTCGAATAATCATCGATAAATCTTACACACGAGTAATAATCGATACATCTTGCACTCGAACAATAATCGATAAATATTGCACTCGAACAATAATCGATAAATATTGCACTCGAACAATAATCGATAAATATTGCACTAGAATAATAATCGATAAATATTGCACTCTAATAATCATCGATAAATCTTACACTCGAGTAATAATCGATACATCTTGCACTCGAACAATAATCGATAAATATTGCACTCGAATAATCATCGATAAATCTTACACACGAGTAATAATCGATACATCTTGCACTCGAACAATAATCGATAAATATTGCACTCGAATAATAATCGATAAATCTTACACTCGAGTAATAATCGATACATCTTGCACTCGAACAATAATCGATAAATATTGCACTCGAATAATCATCGATAAATCTTACACACGAGTAATAATCGATACATCTTGCACTCGAACAATAATCGATAAATATTGCACTCGAATAATAATCGATAAATCTTACACACGAGTAATAATCGATACATCTTGCACTCGAACAATAATCGATAAATATTGCACTCGAATAATAATCGATAAATCTTACACTCGAGTAATAATCGATACATCTTGCACTCGAATAATAATCGATAAATCTTACACTCGAGTAATAATCGATACATCTTGCACTCGAACAATAATCGATAAATATTGCACTCGAACAATAATCGATAAATATTGCACTCGAATAATAATCGATAAATCTTACACTCGAGTAATAATCGATACATCTTGCACTCGAACAATAATCGATAAATATTGCACTCGAACAATAATCGATAAATATTGCACTCGAATAATAATCGATAAATCTTACACTCGAGTAATAATCGATACATCTTGCACTCGAACAATAATCGATAAATATTGCACTCGAATAATAATCGATAAATATTGCACTCGAATAATAATCGATAAATATTGCACTCGAATAATCATCGATAAATCTTACACACGAGTAATAATCGATACATCTTGCACTCGAACAATAATCGATAAATATTGCACTAGAATAATAATCGATAAATATTGCACTCGAATAATAATCGATAAATCTTACACTCGAGTAATAATCGATACATCTTGCACTCGAACAATAATCGATAAATATTGCACTCGAACAATAATCGATAAATATTGCACTCGAATAATAATCGATAAATCTTACACTCGAGTAATAATCGATACATCTTGCACTCGAACAATAATCGATAAATATTGCACTCGAATAATAATCGATAAATATTGCACTCGAATAATAATCGATAAATATTGCACTCGAATAATCATCGATAAATCTTGCACACGAGTAATAATCGATACATCTTGCACTCGAACAATAATCGATAAATATTGCACTCGAATAATAATCGATAAATATTGCACTCGAATAATCATCGATAAATCTTACACTCGAGTAATAATCGATACATCTTGCACTCGAACAATAATCGATAAATATTGCACTCGAACAATAATCGATAAATATTGCACTCGAATAATAATCGATAAATCTTACACTCGAGTAATAATCGATACATCTTGCACTCGAACAATAATCGATAAATATTGCACTCGAATAATAATCGATAAATATTGCACTCGAATAATAATCGATAAATATTGCACTCGAATAATCATCGATAAATCTTACACACGAGTAATAATCGATACATCTTGCACTCGAACAATAATCGATAAATATTGCACTCGAACAATAATCGATAAATATTGCACTCGAATAATCATCGATAAATCTTACACTCGAGTAATAATCGATACATCTTGCACTCGAACAATAATCGATAAATATTGCACTCGAACAATAATCGATAAATATTGCACTCGAATAATCATCGATAAATCTTACACTCGAGTAATAATCGATACATCTTGCACTCGAACAATAATCGATAAATATTGCACTCGAATAATCATCGATAAATCTTACACTCGAGTAATAATCGATACATCTTGCACTCGAACAATAATCGATAAATATTGCACTCGAATAATAATCGATAAATATTGCACTCGAATAATCATCGATAAATCTTACACACGAGTAATAATCGATAATCATCGATAAATCTTACACTCGAGTAATAATCGATACATCTTGCACTCGAACAATAATCGATAAATATTGCACTCGAATAATAATCGATAAATATTGCACTCGAATAATAATCGATAAATATTGCACTCGAATAATAATCGATAAATCTTACACTCGAGTAATAATCGATAATCATCGATAAATCTTACACTCGAGTAATAATCGATAAATCTTGCACTCGAACAATAATCGATAAATATTGCACTCGAATAATAATCGATAAATATTGCACTCGAATAATAATCGATAAATATTGCACTCGAATAATAATCGATAAATCTTACACTCGAGTAATAATCGATACATCTTGCACTCGAACAATAATCGATAAATATTGCACTCGAATAATAATCGATAAATATTGCACTCGAATAATAATCGATAAATATTGCACTCGAATAATAATCGATAAATATTGCACTCGAATAATAATCGATAAATATTGCACTCGAATAATAATCGATAAATCTTACACTCGAGTAATAATCGATACATCTTGCACTCGAACAATAATCGATAAATATTGCACTCGAATAATAATCGATAAATATTGCACTCGAATAATAATCGATAAATATTGCACTCGAATAATCATCGATAAATCTTACACACGAGTAATAATCGATACATCTTGCACTCGAACAATAATCGATAAATATTGCACTCGAATAATAATCGATAAATATTGCACTCTAATAATCATCGATAAATCTTACACACGAGTAATAATCGATACATCTTGCACTCGAACAATAATCGATAAATATTGCACTCGAATAATCATCGATAAATCTTACACTCGAGTAATAATCGATACATCTTGCACTCGAACAATAATCGATAAATATTGCACTCGAATAATAATCGATAAATATTGCACTCGAATAATAATCGATAAATATTGCACTCGAATAATCATCGATAAATCTTACACACGAGTAATAATCGATACATCTTGCACTCGAACAATAATCGATAAATATTGCACTCGAATAATAATCGATAAATATTGCACTCTAATAATCATCGATAAATCTTACACACGAGTAATAATCGATACATCTTGCACTCGAACAATAATCGATAAATATTGCACTCGAATAATCATCGATAAATCTTACACTCGAGTAATAATCGATACATCTTGCACTCGAACAATAATCGATAAATATTGCACTCGAATAATAATCGATAAATATTGCACTCGAATAATAATCGATAAATATTGCACTCGAATAATCATCGATAAATCTTACACTCGAGTAATAATCGATACATCTTGCACTCGAACAATAATCGATAAATATTGCACTCGAATAATAATCGATAAATATTGCACTCGAATAATAATCGATAAATATTGCACTCGAATAATCATCGATAAATCTTACACACGAGTAATAATCGATACATCTTGCACTCGAACAATAATCGATAAATATTGCACTCGAATAATAATCGATAAATATTGCACTCTAATAATCATCGATAAATCTTACACACGAGTAATAATCGATACATCTTGCACTCGAACAATAATCGATAAATATTGCACTCGAATAATAATCGATAAATATTGCACTCGAATAATCATCGATAAATCTTACACACGAGTAATAATCGATACATCTTGCACTCGAACAATAATCGATAAATATTGCACTCGAACAATAATCGATAAATATTGCACTCGAATAATAATCGATAAATCTTGCACTCGAATAATAATCGATAAATATTGCACTCGAATAATAATCGATAAATCTTACACTCGAGTAATAATCGATACATCTTGCACTCGAACAATAATCGATAAATATTGCACTCGAACAATAATCGATAAATATTGCACTCGAATAATAATCGATAAATCTTGCACTCGAATAATAATCGATAAATATTGCACTCGAATAATCATCGATAAATCTTACACACGAGTAATAATCGATACATCTTGCACTCGAACAATAATCGATAAATCTTGCACTCGAATAATCATCGATAAATCTTACACACGAGTAATAATCGATACATCTTGCACTCGAACAATAATCGATAAATCTTGCACTCGAGCAATAATCGATAAATATTGCACTCGAATAATAATCGATAAATCTTGTACTCGAGCAATAATCGATAAATATTGCACTCGAATAATAATCGATAAATCTTGCACTCGAGCAATAATCGATAAATATTGCACTCGAATAATAATCGATAAATCTTGCACTCGAGCAATAATCGATAAATATTGCACTCGAATAATAATCGATAAATATTGCACTCGAATAATCATCGATAAATCTTACACACGAGTAATAATCGATACATCTTGCACTCGAACAATAATCGATAAATCTTGCACTCGAGCAATAATCGATAAATATTGCACTCGAATAATAATCGATAAATCTTGTACTCGAGCAATAATCGATAAATATTGCACTCGAATAATAATCGATAAATCTTGCACTCGAGCAATAATCGATAAATATTGCACTCGAATAATAATCGATAAATCTTGCACTCGAGCAATAATCGATAAATATTGCACTCGAATAATAATCGATAAATATTGCACTCGAATAATCATCGATAAATCTTACACACGAGTAATAATCGATACATCTTGCACTCGAACAATAATCGATAAATATTGCACTCGAACAATAATCGATAAATATTGCACTCGAATAATAATCGATAAATCTTGCACTCGAATAATAATCGATAAATATTGCACTCGAATAATCATCGATAAATCTTACACACGAGTAATAATCGATACATCTTGCACTCGAACAATAATCGATAAATCTTGCACTCGAATAATCATCGATAAATCTTACACACGAGTAATAATCGATACATCTTGCACTCGAACAATAATCGATAAATCTTGCACTCGAGCAATAATCGATAAATATTGCACTCGAATAATAATCGATAAATCTTGTACTCGAGCAATAATCGATAAATATTGCACTCGAATAATAATCGATAAATCTTGCACTCGAGCAATAATCGATAAATATTGCACTCGAATAATAATCGATAAATCTTGCACTCGAGCAATAATCGATAAATATTGCACTCGAATAATAATCGATAAATATTGCACTCGAATAATCATCGATAAATCTTACACACGAGTAATAATCGATACATCTTGCACTCGAACAATAATCGATAAATATTGCACTCGAATAATAATCGATAAATATTGCACTCGAATAATCATCGATAAATCTTACACTCGAGTAATAATCGATACATCTTGCACTCGAACAATAATCGATAAATATTGCACTCGAACAATAATCGATAAATATTGCACTCGAATAATCATCGATAAATCTTACACTCGAGTAATAATCGATACATCTTGCACTCGAACAATAATCGATAAATATTGCACTCGAATAATAATCGATAAATATTGCACTCGAATAATAATCGATAAATATTGCACTCTAATAATCATCGATAAATCTTACACACGAGTAATAATCGATACATCTTGCACTCGAACAATAATCGATAAATATTGCACTCGAATAATAATCGATAAATATTGCACTCGAATAATCATCGATAAATCTTACACACGAGTAATAATCGATACATCTTGCACTCGAACAATAATCGATAAGTATTGCACTCGAATAATAATCGATAAATATTGCACTCTAATAATCATCGATAAATCTTACACACGAGTAATAATCGATACATCTTGCACTCGAACAATAATCGATAAATATTGCACTCGAATAATCATCGATAAATCTTACACTCGAGTAATAATCGATACATCTTGCACTCGAACAATAATCGATAAATATTGCACTCGAATAATAATCGATAAATATTGCACTCGAATAATAATCGATAAATATTGCACTCGAATAATCATCGATAAATCTTACACACGAGTAATAATCGATACATCTTGCACTCGAACAATAATCGATAAATATTGCACTCGAATAATAATCGATAAATATTGCACTCGAATAATCATCGATAAATCTTACACTCGAGTAATAATCGGTACATCTTGCACTCGAACAATAATCGATAAATATTGCACTCGAACAATAATCGATAAATATTGCACTAGAATAATAATCGATAAATATTGCACTCTAATAATCATCGATAAATCTTACACACGAGTAATAATCGATACATCTTGCACTCGAACAATAATCGATAAATATTGCACTCGAATAATCATCGATAAATCTTACACACGAGTAATAATCGATACATCTTGCACTCGAACAATAATCGATAAATATTGCACTCGAATAATAATCGATAAATATTGCACTCGAATAATCATCGATAAATCTTACACACGAGTAATAATCGATACATCTTGCACTCGAACAATAATCGATAAATATTGCACTCGAATAATAATCGATAAATATTGCACTCGAATAATAATCGATAAATCTTACACTCGAGTAATAATCGATACATCTTGCACTCGAACAATAATCGATAAATATTGCACTCGAACAATAATCGATAAATATTGCACTCGAATAATAATCGATAAATCTTGCACTCGAATAATAATCGATAAATATTGCACTCGAATAATCATCGATAAATCTTACACACGAGTAATAATCGATACATCTTGCACTCGAACAATAATCGATAAATCTTGCACTCGAATAATCATCGATAAATCTTACACTCGAGTAATAATCGATACATCTTGCACTCGAATAATAATCGATAAATATTGCACTCGAATAATAATCGATAAATATTGCACTCGAATAATAATCGATAAATCTTGTACTCGAGCAATAATCGATAAATATTGCACTCGAATAATAATCGATAAATCTTGTACTCGAGCAATAATCGATAAATATTGCACTCGAATAATAATCGATAAATCTTGCACTCGAGCAATAATCGATAAATATTGCACTCGAATAATAATCGATAAATCTTGTACTCGAGCAATAATCGATAAATATTGCACTCGAATAATAATCGATAAATCTTGCACTCGAGCAATAATCGATAAATATTGCACTCGAATAATAATCGATAAATCTTGCACTCGAGCAATAATCGATAAATATTGCACTCGAATAATAATCGATAAATCTTGCACTCGAATAATAATCGATAAATATTGCACTCGAATAATAATCGATAAATCTTACACTCGAGTAATAATCGATACATCTTGCACTCGAACAATAATCGATAAATATTGCACTCGAATAATAATCGATACATCTTGCACTCGAACAATAATCGATAAATATTGCACTCGAATAATAATCGATAAATCTTACACTCGAGTAATAATCGATACATCTTGCACTCGAATAATAATCGATAAATATTGCACTCGAATAATAATCGATAAATATTGCACTCGAATAATAATCGATAAATCTTACACTCGAGTAATAATCGATACATCTTGCACTCGAACAATAATCGATAAATCTTACACTCGAGTAATAATCGATACATCTTGCACTCGAACAATAATCGATAAATCTTACACTCGAGTAATAATCGATAAATATTGCACTCGAACAATAATCGATAAATATTGCACTCGAATAATAATCGATAAATCTTACACTCGAGTAATAATCGATACATCTTGCACTCGAACAATAATCGGTAAATATTGCACTCGAATAATAATCGATAAATCTTACACTCGAGTAATAATCGATACATCTTGCACTCGAACAATAATCGATAAATATTGCACTCGAATAATAATCGATACATCTTGCACTCGAACAATAATCGATAAATATTGCACTCGAATAATAATCGATAAATATTGCACTCGAATAATCATCGATAAATCTTACACTCGAGTAATAATCGATACATCTTGCACTCGAACAATAATCGATAAATATTGCACTCGAATAATAATCGATAAATCTTACACTCGAGTAATAATCGATACATCTTGCACTCGAACAATAATCGATAAATATTGCACTCGAATAATAATCGATAAATATTGCACTCGAATAATCATCGATAAATCTTACACTCGAGTAATAATCGATACATCTTGCACTCGAACAATAATCGATAAATATTGCACTCGAATAATAATCGATAAATCTTACACTCGAGTAATAATCGATACATCTTGCACTCGAACAATAATCGATAAATATTGCACTCGAATAATAATCGATAAATTTTGCACTCTAATAATCATCGATAAATCTTACACACGAGTAATAATCGATACATCTTGCACTCGAGTAATAATCGATACATCTTGCACTCGAACAATAATCGATAAATATTGCACTCGAATAATAATCGATAAATTTTGCACTCTAATAATCATCGATAAATCTTACACACGAGTAATAATCGATACATCTTGCACTCGAACAATAATCGATAAATATTGCACTCGAATAATAATCGATAAATCTTACACTCGAGTAATAATCGATACATCTTGCACTCGAACAATAATCGATAAATATTGCACTCGAATAATAATCGATAAATCTTACACTCGAGTAATAATCGATACATCTTGCACTCGAACAATAATCGATAAATATTGCACTCGAACAATAATCGATAAATATTGCACTCGAATAATAATCGATAAATCTTACACTCGAGTAATAATCGATACATCTTGCACTCGAACAATAATCGATAAATATTGCACTCGAATAATAATCGATAAATATTGCACTCGAATAATAATCGATAAATATTGCACTCGAATAATCATCGATAAATCTTACACACGAGTAATAATCGATAAATCTTGTACTCGAACAATAATCGATAAATATTGCACTCGAATAATAATCGATAAATATTGCACTCGAATAATAATCGATAAATCTTACACTCGAGTAATAATCGATACATCTTGCACTCGAACAATAATCGATAAATATTGCACTCGAATAATCATCGATAAATCTTACACACGAGTAATAATCGATACATCTTGCACTCGAACAATAATCGATAAATATTGCACTCGAACAATAATCGATAAATATTGCACTCGAATAATAATCGATAAATCTTACACTCGAGTAATAATCGATACATCTTGCACTCGAACAATAATCGATAAATATTGCACTCGAATAATAATCGATAAATATTGCACTCGAATAATAATCGATAAATATTGCACTCGAATAATCATCGATAAATCTTACACACGAGTAATAATCGATACATCTTGCACTCGAACAATAATCGATAAATATTGCACTCGAATAATAATCGATAAATATTGCACTCGAATAATCATCGATAAATCTTACACTCGAGTAATAATCGATACATCTTGCACTCGAACAATAATCGATAAATATTGCACTCGAACAATAATCGATAAATATTGCACTCGAATAATCATCGATAAATCTTACACTCGAGTAATAATCGATACATCTTGCACTCGAACAATAATCGATAAATATTGCACTCGAATAATAATCGATAAATATTGCACTCGAATAATCATCGATAAATCTTACACACGAGTAATAATCGATAATCATCGATAAATCTTACACTCGAGTAATAATCGATACATCTTGCACTCGAACAATAATCGATAAATATTGCACTCGAATAATAATCGATAAATATTGCACTCGAATAATAATCGATAAATATTGCACTCTAATAATCATCGATAAATCTTACACACGAGTAATAATCGATAAATATTGCACTCGAACAATAATCGATAAATATTGCACTAGAATAATAATCGATAAATATTGCACTCTAATAATCATCGATAAATCTTACACACGAGTAATAATCGATAATCATCGATAAATCTTACACTCGAGTAATAATCGATACATCTTGCACTCGAACAATAATCGATAAATATTGCACTCGAATAATAATCGATAAATATTGCACTCGAATAATAATCGATAAATATTGCACTCGAATAATCATCGATAAATCTTACACACGAGTAATAATCGATACATCTTGCACTCGAACAATAATCGATAAATATTGCACTCGAATAATAATCGATAAATATTGCACTCGAATAATCATCGATAAATCTTACACACGAGTAATAATCGATAATCATCGATAAATCTTACACTCGAGTAATAATCGATACATCTTGCACTCGAACAATAATCGATAAATATTGCACTCGAATAATAATCGATAAATCTTACACTCGAGTAATAATCGATACATCTTGCACTCGAACAATAATCGATAAATATTGCACTCGAACAATAATCGATAAATCTTACACTCGAGTAATAATCGATACATCTTGCACTCGAACAATAATCGATAAATATTGCACTCGAACAATAATCGATAAATATTGCACTCGAATAATAATCGATAAATATTGCACTCGAATAATCATCGATAAATCTTACACACGAACAATAATCGATAAATATTGCACTCGAATAATAATCGATAAATCTTACACTCGAGTAATAATCGATACATCTTGCACTCGAACAATAATCGATAAATATTGCACTCGAACAATAATCGATAAATATTGCACTCGAATAATAATCGATAAATCTTGTACTCGAGCAATAATCGATAAATATTGCACTCGAATAATAATCGATAAATCTTGTACTCGAGCAATAATCGATAAATATTGCACTGGAATAATAATCGATAAATCTTGTACTCGAGCAATAATCGATAAATATTGCACTCGAATAATAATCGATAAATCTTGTACTCGAGCAATAATCGATAAATATTGCACTCGAATAATAATCGATACATCTTGCACTCGAACAATAATCGATAAATCTTGCACTCGAGCAATAATCGATAAATATTGCACTCGAATAATAATCGATAAATCTTGTACTCGAGCAATAATCGATAAATATTGCACTCGAATAATAATCGATAAATCTTGTACTCGAGCAATAATCGATAAATATTGCACTCGAATAATAATCGATAAATCTTGCACTCGAGCAATAATCGATAAATATTGCACTCGAATAATAATCGATAAATCTTGCACTCGAGCAATAATCGATAAATATTGCACTCGAATAATAATCGATAAATATTGCACTCGAATAATCATCGATAAATCTTACACACGAGTAATAATCGATACATCTTGCACTCGAACAATAATCGATAAATCTTGCACTCGAGCAATAATCGATAAATATTGCACTCGAATAATAATCGATAAATCTTGTACTCGAGCAATAATCGATAAATATTGCACTCGAATAATAATCGATAAATCTTGTACTCGAGCAATAATCGATAAATATTGCACTCGAATAATAATCGATAAATCTTGTACTCGAGCAATAATCGATAAATATTGCACTCGAATAATAATCGATAAATCTTGCACTCGAGCAATAATCGATAAATATTGCACTCGAATAATAATCGATAAATATTGCACTCGAACAATAATCGATAAATATTGCACTCGAATAATAATCGATAAATATTGCACTCGAATAATCATCGATAAATCTTACACACGAGTAATAATCGATACATCTTGCACTCGAACAATAATCGATAAATCTTGCACTCGAGCAATAATCGATAAATATTGCACTCGAATAATAATCGATAAATCTTGTACTCGAGCAATAATCGATAAATATTGCACTCGAATAATAATCGATAAATATTGCACTCGAACAATAATCGATAAATATTGCACTCGAATAATAATCGATAAATATTGCACTCGAATAATCATCGATAAATCTTACACACGAGTAATAATCGATACATCTTGCACTCGAACAATAATCGATAAATATTGCACTCGAATAATAATCGATAAATCTTACACTCGAGTAATAATCGATACATCTTGCACTCGAACAATAATCGATAAATATTGCACTCGAATAATCATCGATAAATCTTACACACGAGTAATAATCGATACATCTTGCACTCGAACAATAATCGATAAATATTGCACTCGAATAATAATCGATAAATATTGCACTCGAATAATCATCGATAAATCTTACACTCGAGTAATAATCGATAAATATTGCACTCGAACAATAATCGATAAATATTGCACTCGAATAATAATCGATAAATCTTACACTCGAGTAATAATCGATACATCTTGCACTCGAACAATAATCGATAAATATTGCACTCGAATAATAATCGATAAATTTTGCACTCTAATAATCATCGATAAATCTTACACACGAGTAATAATCGATTCATCTTGCACTCGAACAATAATCGATAAATATTGCACTCGAATAATAATCGATAAATCTTACACTCGAGTAATAATCGATACATCTTGCACTCGAACAATAATCGATAAATATTGCACTCGAATAATCATCGATAAATCTTACACTCGAGTAATAATCGATACATCTTGCACTCGAACAATAATCGATAAATATTGCACTCGAATAATAATCGATAAATATTGCACTCGAATAATCATCGATAAATCTTACACACGAGTAATAATCGATACATCTTGCACTCGAACAATAATCGATAAATATTGCACTCGAATAATCATCGATAAATCTTACACACGAGTAATAATCGATACATCTTGCACTCGAACAATAATCGATAAATATTGCACTCGAATAATAATCGATAAATCTTACACTCGAGTAATAATCGATACATCTTGCACTCGAACAATAATCGATAAATATTGCACTCGAATAATCATCGATAAATCTTACACACGAGTAATAATCGATACATCTTGCACTCGAACAATAATCGATAAATATTGCACTCGAATAATAATCGATAAATCTTACACTCGAGTAATAATCGATACATCTTGCACTCGAACAATAATCGATAAATATTGCACTCGAATAATCATCGATAAATCTTACACACGAGTAATAATCGATACATCTTGCACTCGAACAATAATCGATAAATATTGCACTCGAATAATAATCGATAAATCTTACACTCGAGTAATAATCGATACATCTTGCACTCGAACAATAATCGATAAATATTGCACTCGAATAATCATCGATAAATCTTACACTCGAGTAATAATCGATACATCTTGCACTCGAACAATAATCGATAAATATTGCACTCGAATAATAATCGATAAATATTGCACTCGAATAATAATCGATAAATATTGCACTCGAATAATAATCGATAAATATTGCACTCGAATAATCATCGATAAATCTTACACACGAGTAATAATCGATACATCTTGCACTCGAACAATAATCGATAAATATTGCACTCGAATAATAATCGATAAATATTGCACTCGAATAATCATCGATAAATCTTACACTCGAGTAATAATCGATAAATATTGCACTCGAACAATAATCGATAAATATTGCACTCGAATAATAATCGATAAATCTTACACTCGAGTAATAATCGATACATCTTGCACTCGAACAATAATCGATAAATATTGCACTCGAATAATAATCGATAAATCTTACACTCGAGTAATAATCGATACATCTTGCACTCGAACAATAATCGATAAATATTGCACTCGAATAATCATCGATAAATCTTACACACGAGTAATAATCGATACATCTTGCACTCGAACAATAATCGATAAATATTGCACTCGAACAATAATCGATAAATATTGCACTCGAATAATAATCGATAAATCTTACACAAGAGTAATAATCGATACATCTTGCACTCGAACAATAATCGATAAATATTGCACTCGAATAATCATCGATAAATCTTACACACGAGTAATAATCGATACATCTTGCACTCGAACAATAATCGATAAATATTGCACTCGAATAATAATCGATAAATCTTACACTCGAGTAATAATCGATACATCTTGCACTCGAACAATAATCGATAAATATTGCACTCGAACAATAATCGATAAATATTGCACTCGAATAATAATCGATAAATCTTACACTCGAGTAATAATCGATACATCTTGCACTCGAACAATAATCGATAAATATTGCACTCGAACAATAATCGATAAATATTGCACTCGAATAATAATCGATAAATCTTACACTCGAGTAATAATCGATACATCTTGCACTCGAACAATAATCGATAAATATTGCACTCGAATAATAATCGATAAATATTGCACTCGAATAATAATCGATAAATATTGCACTCGAATAATCATCGATAAATCTTACACACGAGTAATAATCGATACATCTTGCACTCGAACAATAATCGATAAATATTGCACTAGAATAATAATCGATAAATATTGCACTCGAATAATAATCGATAAATCTTACACTCGAGTAATAATCGATACATCTTGCACTCGAACAATAATCGATAAATATTGCACTCGAACAATAATCGATAAATATTGCACTCGAATAATAATCGATAAATCTTACACTCGAACAATAATCGATAAATATTGCACTCGAATAATAATCGATAAATATTGCACTCGAATAATCATCGATAAATCTTACACTCGAGTAATAATCGATAAATATTGCACTCGAACAATAATCGATAAATATTGCACTCGAATAATAATCGATAAATCTTACACTCGAGTAATAATCGATACATCTTGCACTCGAACAATAATCGATAAATATTGCACTCGAATAATAATCGATAAATTTTGCACTCTAATAATCATCGATAAATCTTACACACGAGTAATAATCGATACATCTTGCACTCGAACAATAATCGATAAATATTGCACTCGAATAATAATCGATAAATCTTACACTCGAGTAATAATCGATACATCTTGCACTCGAACAATAATCGATAAATATTGCACTCGAATAATCATCGATAAATCTTACACTCGAGTAATAATCGATACATCTTGCACTCGAACAATAATCGATAAATATTGCACTCGAATAATAATCGATAAATATTGCACTCGAATAATCATCGATAAATCTTACACACGAGTAATAATCGATACATCTTGCACTCGAACAATAATCGATAAATATTGCACTCGAATAATCATCGATAAATCTTACACACGAGTAATAATCGATACATCTTGCACTCGAACAATAATCGATAAATATTGCACTCGAATAATAATCGATAAATCTTACACTCGAGTAATAATCGATACATCTTGCACTCGAACAATAATCGATAAATATTGCACTCGAATAATCATCGATAAATCTTACACTCGAGTAATAATCGATACATCTTGCACTCGAACAATAATCGATAAATATTGCACTCGAATAATCATCGATAAATCTTACACTCGAGTAATAATCGATACATCTTGCACTCGAACAATAATCGATAAATATTGCACTCGAATAATCATCGATAAATCTTACACACGAGTAATAATCGATACATCTTGCACTCGAACAATAATCGATAAATATTGCACTCGAATAATAATCGATAAATCTTACACTCGAGTAATAATCGATACATCTTGCACTCGAACAATAATCGATAAATATTGCACTCGAATAATCATCGATAAATCTTACACTCGAGTAATAATCGATACATCTTGCACTCGAACAATAATCGATAAATATTGCACTCGAATAATCATCGATAAATCTTACACTCGAGTAATAATCGATACATCTTGCACTCGAACAATAATCGATAAATATTGCACTCGAATAATAATCGATAAATATTGCACTCGAATAATCATCGATAAATCTTACACACGAGTAATAATCGATACATCTTGCACTCGAACAATAATCGATAAATATTGCACTCGAATAATAATCGATAAATATTGCACTCGAATAATCATCGATAAATCTTACACTCGAGTAATAATCGATAAATATTGCACTCGAACAATAATCGATAAATATTGCACTCGAATAATAATCGATAAATCTTACACTCGAGTAATAATCGATACATCTTGCACTCGAACAATAATCGATAAATATTGCACTCGAATAATAATCGATAAATCTTACACTCGAGTAATAATCGATACATCTTGCACTCGAACAATAATCGATAAATATTGCACTCGAATAATCATCGATAAATCTTACACACGAGTAATAATCGATACATCTTGCACTCGAACAATAATCGATAAATATTGCACTCGAACAATAATCGATAAATATTGCACTCGAATAATAATCGATAAATCTTACACAAGAGTAATAATCGATACATCTTGCACTCGAACAATAATCGATAAATATTGCACTCGAATAATCATCGATAAATCTTACACACGAGTAATAATCGATACATCTTGCACTCGAACAATAATCGATAAATATTGCACTCGAATAATAATCGATAAATCTTACACTCGAGTAATAATCGATACATCTTGCACTCGAACAATAATCGATAAATATTGCACTCGAACAATAATCGATAAATATTGCACTCGAATAATAATCGATAAATCTTACACTCGAGTAATAATCGATACATCTTGCACTCGAACAATAATCGATAAATATTGCACTCGAACAATAATCGATAAATATTGCACTCGAATAATAATCGATAAATCTTACACTCGAGTAATAATCGATACATCTTGCACTCGAACAATAATCGATAAATATTGCACTCGAATAATAATCGATAAATATTGCACTCGAATAATAATCGATAAATATTGCACTCGAATAATCATCGATAAATCTTACACACGAGTAATAATCGATACATCTTGCACTCGAACAATAATCGATAAATATTGCACTAGAATAATAATCGATAAATATTGCACTCGAATAATAATCGATAAATCTTACACTCGAGTAATAATCGATACATCTTGCACTCGAACAATAATCGATAAATATTGCACTCGAACAATAATCGATAAATATTGCACTCGAATAATAATCGATAAATCTTACACTCGAGTAATAATCGATACATCTTGCACTCGAACAATAATCGATAAATATTGCACTCGAATAATAATCGATAAATATTGCACTCGAATAATAATCGATAAATATTGCACTCGAATAATCATCGATAAATCTTACACACGAGTAATAATCGATACATCTTGCACTCGAACAATAATCGATAAATATTGCACTCGAATAATAATCGATAAATATTGCACTCGAATAATCATCGATAAATCTTACACTCGAGTAATAATCGATACATCTTGCACTCGAACAATAATCGATAAATATTGCACTCGAACAATAATCGATAAATATTGCACTCGAATAATAATCGATAAATCTTACACTCGAGTAATAATCGATACATCTTGCACTCGAACAATAATCGATAAATATTGCACTCGAATAATAATCGATAAATATTGCACTCGAATAATAATCGATAAATATTGCACTCGAATAATCATCGATAAATCTTACACACGAGTAATAATCGATACATCTTGCACTCGAACAATAATCGATAAATATTGCACTCGAATAATAATCGATAAATATTGCACTCGAATAATCATCGATAAATCTTACACTCGAGTAATAATCGATACATCTTGCACTCGAACAATAATCGATAAATATTGCACTCGAACAATAATCGATAAATATTGCACTCGAATAATCATCGATAAATCTTACACTCGAGTAATAATCGATACATCTTGCACTCGAACAATAATCGATAAATATTGCACTCGAATAATCATCGATAAATCTTACACTCGAGTAATAATCGATACATCTTGCACTCGAACAATAATCGATAAATATTGCACTCGAATAATAATCGATAAATATTGCACTCGAATAATCATCGATAAATCTTACACACGAGTAATAATCGATAATCATCGATAAATCTTACACTCGAGTAATAATCGATACATCTTGCACTCGAACAATAATCGATAAATATTGCACTCGAATAATAATCGATAAATATTGCACTCGAATAATAATCGATAAATATTGCACTCTAATAATCATCGATAAATCTTACACACGAGTAATAATCGATAATCATCGATAAATCTTACACTCGAGTAATAATCGATACATCTTGCACTCGAACAATAATCGATAAATATTGCACTCGAATAATAATCGATAAATATTGCACTCGAATAATAATCGATAAATATTGCACTCGAATAATCATCGATAAATCTTACACACGAGTAATAATCGATACATCTTGCACTCGAACAATAATCGATAAATATTGCACTCGAATAATAATCGATAAATATTGCACTCGAATAATCATCGATAAATCTTACACACGAGTAATAATCGATACATCTTGCACTCGAACAATAATCGATAAGTATTGCACTCGAATAATAATCGATAAATATTGCACTCGAATAATAATCGATAAATATTGCACTCGAATAATCATCGATAAATCTTACACTCGAGTAATAATCGATACATCTTGCACTCGAACAATAATCGATAAATATTGCACTCGAACAATAATCGATAAATATTGCACTAGAATAATAATCGATAAATATTGCACTCTAATAATCATCGATAAATCTTACACACGAGTAATAATCGATACATCTTGCACTCGAACAATAATCGATAAATATTGCACTCGAATAATCATCGATAAATCTTACACACGAGTAATAATCGATACATCTTGCACTCGAACAATAATCGATAAATATTGCACTCGAATAATAATCGATAAATATTGCACTCGAATAATCATCGATAAATCTTACACACGAGTAATAATCGATACATCTTGCACTCGAACAATAATCGATAAATATTGCACTCGAATAATAATCGATAAATATTGCACTCGAATAATCATCGATAAATCTTACACTCGAGTAATAATCGATACATCTTGCACTCGAACAATAATCGATAAATATTGCACTCGAACAATAATCGATAAATATTGCACTAGAATAATAATCGATAAATATTGCACTCTAATAATCATCGATAAATCTTACACACGAGTAATAATCGATACATCTTGCACTCGAACAATAATCGATAAATATTGCACTCGAATAATCATCGATAAATCTTACACACGAGTAATAATCGATACATCTTGCACTCGAACAATAATCGATAAATATTGCACTCGAATAATAATCGATAAATATTGCACTCGAATAATCATCGATAAATCTTACACACGAGTAATAATCGATACATCTTGCACTCGAACAATAATCGATAAATATTGCACTCGAATAATAATCGATAAATATTGCACTCGAATAATAATCGATAAATCTTACACTCGAGTAATAATCGATACATCTTGCACTCGAACAATAATCGATAAATATTGCACTCGAACAATAATCGATAAATATTGCACTCGAATAATAATCAATAAATCTTGCACTCGAATAATAATCGATAAATATTGCACTCGAATAATCATCGATAAATCTTACACACGAGTAATAATCGATACATCTTGCACTCGAACAATAATCGATAAATATTGCACTCGAATAATAATCGATAAATCTTACACTCGAGTAATAATCGATACATCTTGCACTCGAACAATAATCGATAAATATTGCACTCGAATAATCATCGATAAATCTTACACTCGAGTAATAATCGATACATCTTGCACTCGAACAATAATCGATAAATATTGCACTCGAATAATAATCGATAAATATTGCACTCGAATAATCATCGATAAATCTTACACACGAGTAATAATCGATACATCTTGCACTCGAACAATAATCGATAAATATTGCACTCGAATAATAATCGATAAATATTGCACTCGAATAATCATCGATAAATCTTACACTCGAGTAATAATCGATAAATATTGCACTCGAACAATAATCGATAAATATTGCACTCGAATAATAATCGATAAATCTTACACTCGAGTAATAATCGATACATCTTGCACTCGAACAATAATCGATAAATATTGCACTCGAATAATCATCGATAAATCTTACACTCGAGTAATAATCGATACATCTTGCACTCGAACAATAATCGATAAATATTGCACTCGAATAATCATCGATAAATCTTACACACGAGTAATAATCGATACATCTTGCACTCGAACAATAATCGATAAATATTGCACTCGAACAATAATCGATAAATATTGCACTCGAACAATAATCGATAAATATTGCACTAGAATAATAATCGATAAATATTGCACTCTAATAATCATCGATAAATCTTACACTCGAGTAATAATCGATACATCTTGCACTCGAACAATAATCGATAAATATTGCACTCGAATAATCATCGATAAATCTTACACTCGAGTAATAATCGATACATCTTGCACTCGAACAATAATCGATAAATATTGCACTCGAATAATCATCGATAAATCTTACACTCGAGTAATAATCGATACATCTTGCACTCGAACAATAATCGATAAATATTGCACTCTAATAATCATCGATAAATCTTACACTCGAGTAATAATCGATACATCTTGCACTCGAACAATAATCGATAAATATTGCACTCGAATAATAATCGATAAATCTTACACTCGAGTAATAATCGATACATCTTGCACTCGAACAATAATCGATAAATATTGCACTCGAATAATCATCGATAAATCTTACACACGAGTAATAATCGATACATCTTGCACTCGAACAATAATCGATAAATATTGCACTCGAATAATAATCGATAAATCTTACACTCGAGTAATAATCGATACATCTTGCACTCGAATAATAATCGATAAATCTTACACTCGAGTAATAATCGATACATCTTGCACTCGAACAATAATCGATAAATATTGCACTCGAACAATAATCGATAAATATTGCACTCGAATAATAATCGATAAATCTTACACTCGAGTAATAATCGATACATCTTGCACTCGAACAATAATCGATAAATATTGCACTCGAACAATAATCGATAAATATTGCACTCGAATAATAATCGATAAATCTTACACTCGAGTAATAATCGATACATCTTGCACTCGAACAATAATCGATAAATATTGCACTCGAATAATAATCGATAAATATTGCACTCGAATAATAATCGATAAATATTGCACTCGAATAATCATCGATAAATCTTACACACGAGTAATAATCGATACATCTTGCACTCGAACAATAATCGATAAATATTGCACTAGAATAATAATCGATAAATATTGCACTCGAATAATAATCGATAAATCTTACACTCGAGTAATAATCGATACATCTTGCACTCGAACAATAATCGATAAATATTGCACTCGAACAATAATCGATAAATATTGCACTCGAATAATAATCGATAAATCTTACACTCGAGTAATAATCGATACATCTTGCACTCGAACAATAATCGATAAATATTGCACTCGAATAATAATCGATAAATATTGCACTCGAATAATAATCGATAAATATTGCACTCGAATAATCATCGATAAATCTTGCACACGAGTAATAATCGATACATCTTGCACTCGAACAATAATCGATAAATATTGCACTCGAATAATAATCGATAAATATTGCACTCGAATAATCATCGATAAATCTTACACTCGAGTAATAATCGATACATCTTGCACTCGAACAATAATCGATAAATATTGCACTCGAACAATAATCGATAAATATTGCACTCGAATAATAATCGATAAATCTTACACTCGAGTAATAATCGATACATCTTGCACTCGAACAATAATCGATAAATATTGCACTCGAATAATAATCGATAAATATTGCACTCGAATAATAATCGATAAATATTGCACTCGAATAATCATCGATAAATCTTACACACGAGTAATAATCGATACATCTTGCACTCGAACAATAATCGATAAATATTGCACTCGAACAATAATCGATAAATATTGCACTCGAATAATCATCGATAAATCTTACACTCGAGTAATAATCGATACATCTTGCACTCGAACAATAATCGATAAATATTGCACTCGAACAATAATCGATAAATATTGCACTCGAATAATCATCGATAAATCTTACACTCGAGTAATAATCGATACATCTTGCACTCGAACAATAATCGATAAATATTGCACTCGAATAATCATCGATAAATCTTACACTCGAGTAATAATCGATACATCTTGCACTCGAACAATAATCGATAAATATTGCACTCGAATAATAATCGATAAATATTGCACTCGAATAATCATCGATAAATCTTACACACGAGTAATAATCGATAATCATCGATAAATCTTACACTCGAGTAATAATCGATACATCTTGCACTCGAACAATAATCGATAAATATTGCACTCGAATAATAATCGATAAATATTGCACTCGAATAATAATCGATAAATATTGCACTCTAATAATCATCGATAAATCTTACACACGAGTAATAATCGATAATCATCGATAAATCTTACACTCGAGTAATAATCGATACATCTTGCACTCGAACAATAATCGATAAATATTGCACTCGAATAATAATCGATAAATATTGCACTCGAATAATAATCGATAAATATTGCACTCGAATAATCATCGATAAATCTTACACACGAGTAATAATCGATACATCTTGCACTCGAACAATAATCGATAAATATTGCACTCGAATAATAATCGATAAATATTGCACTCTAATAATCATCGATAAATCTTACACACGAGTAATAATCGATACATCTTGCACTCGAACAATAATCGATAAATATTGCACTCGAATAATCATCGATAAATCTTGCACTCGAACAATAATCGATAAATATTGCACTCGAATAATAATCGATACATCTTGCACTCGAACAATAATCGATAAATATTGCACTCGAATAATCATCGATAAATCTTGCACTCGAGCAATAATCGATAAATATTGCACTCGAATAATAATCGATACATCTTGCACTCGAACAATAATCGATAAATATTGCACTCGAATAATAATCGATAAATATTGCACTCGAATAATAATCGATAAATCTTACACTCGAGTAATAATCGATACATCTTGCACTCGAACAATAATCGATAAATATTGCACTCGAACAATAATCGATAAATATTGCACTCGAATAATAATCGATAAATATTGCACTCGAATAATAATCGATAAATCTTACACTCGAGTAATAATCGATACATCTTGCACTCGAACAATAATCGATAAATATTGCACTCGAACAATAATCGATAAATATTGCACTCGAATAATAATCGATAAATATTGCACTCGAATAATCATCGATAAATCTTACACACGAGTAATAATCGATACATCTTGCACTCGAACAATAATCGATAAATCTTGCACTCGAATAATCATCGATAAATCTTACACACGAGTAATAATCGATACATCTTGCACTCGAACAATAATCGATAAATCTTGCACTCGAGCAATAATCGATAAATATTGCACTCGAATAATAATCGATAAATCTTGTACTCGAGCAATAATCGATAAATATTGCACTCGAATAATAATCGATAAATCTTGCACTCGAGCAATAATCGATAAATATTGCACTCGAATAATAATCGATAAATCTTGCACTCGAGCAATAATCGATAAATATTGCACTCGAATAATAATCGATAAATATTGCACTCGAATAATCATCGATAAATCTTACACACGAGTAATAATCGATACATCTTGCACTCGAACAATAATCGATAAATATTGCACTCGAATAATAATCGATAAATATTGCACTCGAATAATCATCGATAAATCTTACACTCGAGTAATAATCGATACATCTTGCACTCGAACAATAATCGATAAATATTGCACTCGAACAATAATCGATAAATATTGCACTCGAATAATCATCGATAAATCTTACACTCGAGTAATAATCGATACATCTTGCACTCGAACAATAATCGATAAATATTGCACTCGAATAATCATCGATAAATCTTACACTCGAGTAATAATCGATACATCTTGCACTCGAACAATAATCGATAAATATTGCACTCGAATAATAATCGATAAATATTGCACTCGAATAATCATCGATAAATCTTACACACGAGTAATAATCGATAATCATCGATAAATCTTACACTCGAGTAATAATCGATACATCTTGCACTCGAACAATAATCGATAAATATTGCACTCGAATAATAATCGATAAATATTGCACTCGAATAATAATCGATAAATATTGCACTCTAATAATCATCGATAAATCTTACACACGAGTAATAATCGATACATCTTGCACTCGAACAATAATCGATAAATATTGCACTCGAATAATAATCGATAAATATTGCACTCGAATAATCATCGATAAATCTTACACACGAGTAATAATCGATACATCTTGCACTCGAACAATAATCGATAAGTATTGCACTCGAATAATAATCGATAAATATTGCACTCGAATAATCATCGATAAATCTTACACACGAGTAATAATCGATACATCTTGCACTCGAACAATAATCGATAAATATTGCACTCGAATAATAATCGATAAATATTGCACTCGAATAATCATCGATAAATCTTACACTCGAGTAATAATCGATACATCTTGCACTCGAACAATAATCGATAAATATTGCACTCGAACAATAATCGATAAATATTGCACTAGAATAATAATCGATAAATATTGCACTCTAATAATCATCGATAAATCTTACACACGAGTAATAATCGATACATCTTGCACTCGAACAATAATCGATAAATATTGCACTCGAATAATCATCGATAAATCTTACACACGAGTAATAATCGATACATCTTGCACTCGAACAATAATCGATAAATATTGCACTCGAATAATAATCGATAAATCTTGCACTCGAATAATAATCGATAAATATTGCACTCGAATAATAATCGATAAATCTTACACACGAGTAATAATCGATACATCTTGCACTCGAACAATAATCGATAAATATTGCACTCGAACAATAATCGATAAATCTTACACTCGAGTAATAATCGATACATCTTGCACTCGAACAATAATCGATAAATATTGCACTCGAACAATAATCGATAAATATTGCACTCGAATAATAATCGATAAATATTGCACTCGAATAATCATCGATAAATCTTACACACGAGTAATAATCGATACATCTTGCACTCGAACAATAATCGATAAATATTGCACTCGAATAATAATCGATAAATATTGCACTCGAATAATAATCGATAAATCGTACACTCGAGTAATAATCGATACATCTTGCACTCGAACAATAATCGATAAATATTGCACTCGAATAATAATCGATAAATCTTACACTCGAGTAATAATCGATACATCTTGCACTCGAACAATAATCGATAAATATTGCACTCGAACAATAATCGATAAATATTGCACTCGAATAATAATCGATAAATCTTGTACTCGAGCAATAATCGATAAATATTGCACTCGAATAATAATCGATAAATCTTGTACTCGAGCAATAATCGATAAATATTGCACTCGAATAATAATCGATAAATCTTGTACTCGAGCAATAATCGATAAATATTGCACTCGAATAATAATCGATAAATCTTGTACTCGAGCAATAATCGATAAATATTGCACTCGAATAATAATCGATACATCTTGCACTCGAACAATAATCGATAAATCTTGCACTCGAGCAATAATCGATAAATATTGCACTCGAATAATAATCGATAAATCTTGTACTCGAGCAATAATCGATAAATATTGCACTCGAATAATAATCGATAAATCTTGTACTCGAGCAATAATCGATAAATATTGCACTCGAATAATAATCGATAAATCTTGCACTCGAGCAATAATCGATAAATATTGCACTCGAATAATAATCGATAAATCTTGCACTCGAGCAATAATCGATAAATATTGCACTCGAATAATAATCGATAAATATTGCACTCGAATAATCATCGATAAATCTTACACACGAGTAATAATCGATACATCTTGCACTCGAACAATAATCGATAAATCTTGCACTCGAGCAATAATCGATAAATATTGCACTCGAATAATAATCGATAAATCTTGTACTCGAGCAATAATCGATAAATATTGCACTCGAATAATAATCGATAAATCTTGTACTCGAGCAATAATCGATAAATATTGCACTCGAATAATAATCGATAAATCTTGTACTCGAGCAATAATCGATAAATATTGCACTCGAATAATAATCGATAAATCTTGCACTCGAGCAATAATCGATAAATATTGCACTCGAATAATAATCGATAAATATTGCACTCGAACAATAATCGATAAATATTGCACTCGAATAATAATCGATAAATATTGCACTCGAATAATCATCGATAAATCTTACACACGAGTAATAATCGATACATCTTGCACTCGAACAATAATCGATAAATCTTGCACTCGAGCAATAATCGATAAATATTGCACTCGAATAATAATCGATAAATCTTGTACTCGAGCAATAATCGATAAATATTGCACTCGAATAATAATCGATAAATATTGCACTCGAACAATAATCGATAAATATTGCACTCGAATAATAATCGATAAATATTGCACTCGAATAATCATCGATAAATCTTACACACGAGTAATAATCGATACATCTTGCACTCGAACAATAATCGATAAATATTGCACTCGAATAATAATCGATAAATCTTACACTCGAGTAATAATCGATACATCTTGCACTCGAACAATAATCGATAAATATTGCACTCGAATAATCATCGATAAATCTTACACACGAGTAATAATCGATACATCTTGCACTCGAACAATAATCGATAAATATTGCACTCGAATAATAATCGATAAATATTGCACTCGAATAATCATCGATAAATCTTACACTCGAGTAATAATCGATAAATATTGCACTCGAACAATAATCGATAAATATTGCACTCGAATAATAATCGATAAATCTTACACTCGAGTAATAATCGATACATCTTGCACTCGAACAATAATCGATAAATATTGCACTCGAATAATAATCGATAAATTTTGCACTCTAATAATCATCGATAAATCTTACACACGAGTAATAATCGATACATCTTGCACTCGAACAATAATCGATAAATATTGCACTCGAATAATAATCGATAAATCTTACACTCGAGTAATAATCGATACATCTTGCACTCGAACAATAATCGATAAATATTGCACTCGAATAATCATCGATAAATCTTACACTCGAGTAATAATCGATACATCTTGCACTCGAACAATAATCGATAAATATTGCACTCGAATAATAATCGATAAATATTGCACTCGAATAATCATCGATAAATCTTACACACGAGTAATAATCGATACATCTTGCACTCGAACAATAATCGATAAATATTGCACTCGAATAATCATCGATAAATCTTACACACGAGTAATAATCGATACATCTTGCACTCGAACAATAATCGATAAATATTGCACTCGAATAATAATCGATAAATCTTACACTCGAGTAATAATCGATACATCTTGCACTCGAACAATAATCGATAAATATTGCACTCGAATAATCATCGATAAATCTTACACACGAGTAATAATCGATACATCTTGCACTCGAACAATAATCGATAAATATTGCACTCGAATAATAATCGATAAATCTTACACTCGAGTAATAATCGATACATCTTGCACTCGAACAATAATCGATAAATATTGCACTCGAATAATCATCGATAAATCTTACACACGAGTAATAATCGATACATCTTGCACTCGAACAATAATCGATAAATATTGCACTCGAATAATAATCGATAAATCTTACACTCGAGTAATAATCGATACATCTTGCACTCGAACAATAATCGATAAATATTGCACTCGAATAATCATCGATAAATCTTACACTCGAGTAATAATCGATACATCTTGCACTCGAACAATAATCGATAAATATTGCACTCGAATAATAATCGATAAATATTGCACTCGAATAATCATCGATAAATCTTACACACGAGTAATAATCGATACATCTTGCACTCGAACAATAATCGATAAATATTGCACTCGAATAATAATCGATAAATATTGCACTCGAATAATCATCGATAAATCTTACACTCGAGTAATAATCGATAAATATTGCACTCGAACAATAATCGATAAATATTGCACTCGAATAATAATCGATAAATCTTACACTCGAGTAATAATCGATACATCTTGCACTCGAACAATAATCGATAAATATTGCACTCGAATAATAATCGATAAATCTTACACTCGAGTAATAATCGATACATCTTGCACTCGAACAATAATCGATAAATATTGCACTCGAATAATCATCGATAAATCTTACACACGAGTAATAATCGATACATCTTGCACTCGAACAATAATCGATAAATATTGCACTCGAACAATAATCGATAAATATTGCACTCGAACAATAATCGATAAATATTGCACTAGAATAATAATCGATAAATATTGCACTCTAATAATCATCGATAAATCTTACACAAGAGTAATAATCGATACATCTTGCACTCGAACAATAATCGATAAATATTGCACTCGAATAATCATCGATAAATCTTACACACGAGTAATAATCGATACATCTTGCACTCGAACAATAATCGATAAATATTGCACTCGAATAATAATCGATAAATCTTACACTCGAGTAATAATCGATACATCTTGCACTCGAACAATAATCGATAAATATTGCACTCGAACAATAATCGATAAATATTGCACTCGAATAATAATCGATAAATCTTACACTCGAGTAATAATCGATACATCTTGCACTCGAACAATAATCGATAAATATTGCACTCGAACAATAATCGATAAATATTGCACTCGAATAATAATCGATAAATCTTACACTCGAGTAATAATCGATACATCTTGCACTCGAACAATAATCGATAAATATTGCACTCGAATAATAATCGATAAATATTGCACTCGAATAATAATCGATAAATATTGCACTCGAATAATCATCGATAAATCTTACACACGAGTAATAATCGATACATCTTGCACTCGAACAATAATCGATAAATATTGCACTCGAATAATAATCGATAAATATTGCACTCGAATAATCATCGATAAATCTTACACTCGAGTAATAATCGATACATCTTGCACTCGAACAATAATCGATAAATATTGCACTCGAACAATAATCGATAAATATTGCACTCGAATAATAATCGATAAATCTTACACTCGAGTAATAATCGATACATCTTGCACTCGAACAATAATCGATAAATATTGCACTCGAATAATAATCGATAAATATTGCACTCGAATAATAATCGATAAATATTGCACTCGAATAATCATCGATAAATCTTACACACGAGTAATAATCGATACATCTTGCACTCGAACAATAATCGATAAATATTGCACTCGAATAATAATCGATAAATATTGCACTCGAATAATCATCGATAAATCTTACACTCGAGTAATAATCGATACATCTTGCACTCGAACAATAATCGATAAATATTGCACTCGAACAATAATCGATAAATATTGCACTCGAATAATCATCGATAAATCTTACACTCGAGTAATAATCGATACATCTTGCACTCGAACAATAATCGATAAATATTGCACTCGAATAATCATCGATAAATCTTACACTCGAGTAATAATCGATACATCTTGCACTCGAACAATAATCGATAAATATTGCACTCGAATAATAATCGATAAATATTGCACTCGAATAATCATCGATAAATCTTACACACGAGTAATAATCGATAATCATCGATAAATCTTACACTCGAGTAATAATCGATACATCTTGCACTCGAACAATAATCGATAAATATTGCACTCGAATAATAATCGATAAATATTGCACTCGAATAATAATCGATAAATATTGCACTCTAATAATCATCGATAAATCTTACACACGAGTAATAATCGATAATCATCGATAAATCTTACACTCGAGTAATAATCGATACATCTTGCACTCGAACAATAATCGATAAATATTGCACTCGAATAATAATCGATAAATATTGCACTCGAATAATAATCGATAAATATTGCACTCGAATAATCATCGATAAATCTTACACACGAGTAATAATCGATACATCTTGCACTCGAACAATAATCGATAAGTATTGCACTCGAATAATAATCGATAAATATTGCACTCGAATAATCATCGATAAATCTTACACACGAGTAATAATCGATACATCTTGCACTCGAACAATAATCGATAAATATTGCACTCGAATAATAATCGATAAATATTGCACTCGAATAATCATCGATAAATCTTACACTCGAGTAATAATCGATACATCTTGCACTCGAACAATAATCGATAAATATTGCACTCGAATAATCATCGATAAATCTTACACACGAGTAATAATCGATACATCTTGCACTCGAACAATAATCGATAAATATTGCACTCGAATAATAATCGATAAATATTGCACTCGAATAATCATCGATAAATCTTACACACGAGTAATAATCGATACATCTTGCACTCGAACAATAATCGATAAATATTGCACTCGAATAATCATCGATAAATCTTACACACGAGTAATAATCGATACATCTTGCACTCGAACAATAATCGATAAATATTGCACTCGAATAATCATCGATAAATCTTACACACGAGTAATAATCGATACATCTTGCACTCGAACAATAATCGATAAATATTGCACTCGAATAATTATCGATAAATATTGCACTCGAATAATCATCGATAAATCTTACACACGAGTAATAATCGATACATCTTGCACTCGAACAATAATCGATAAATATTGCACTCGAATAATAATCGATAAATATTGCACTCGAATAATAATCGATAAATCTTACACTCGAGTAATAATCGATACATCTTGCACTCGAACAATAATCGATAAATATTGCACTCGAACAATAATCGATAAATATTGCACTCGAATAATAATCGATAAATCTTGCACTCGAATAATAATCGATAAATATTGCACTCGAATAATCATCGATAAATCTTACACACGAGTAATAATCGATACATCTTGCACTCGAACAATAATCGATAAATCTTGCACTCGAATAATCATCGATAAATCTTACACACGAGTAATAATCGATACATCTTGCACTCGAACAATAATCGATAAATCTTGCACTCGAGCAATAATCGATAAATATTGCACTCGAATAATAATCGATAAATCTTGTACTCGAGCAATAATCGATAAATATTGCACTCGAATAATAATCGATAAATCTTGCACTCGAGCAATAATCGATAAATATTGCACTCGAATAATAATCGATAAATCTTGCACTCGAGCAATAATCGATAAATATTGCACTCGAATAATAATCGATAAATATTGCACTCGAATAATCATCGATAAATCTTACACACGAGTAATAATCGATACATCTTGCACTCGAACAATAATCGATAAATATTGCACTCGAATAATAATCGATAAATATTGCACTCGAATAATCATCGATAAATCTTACACTCGAGTAATAATCGATACATCTTGCACTCGAACAATAATCGATAAATATTGCACTCGAACAATAATCGATAAATATTGCACTCGAATAATCATCGATAAATCTTACACTCGAGTAATAATCGATACATCTTGCACTCGAACAATAATCGATAAATATTGCACTCGAATAATCATCGATAAATCTTACACTCGAGTAATAATCGATACATCTTGCACTCGAACAATAATCGATAAATATTGCACTCGAATAATAATCGATAAATATTGCACTCGAATAATCATCGATAAATCTTACACACGAGTAATAATCGATAATCATCGATAAATCTTACACTCGAGTAATAATCGATACATCTTGCACTCGAACAATAATCGATAAATATTGCACTCGAATAATAATCGATAAATATTGCACTCGAATAATAATCGATAAATATTGCACTCTAATAATCATCGATAAATCTTACACACGAGTAATAATCGATAATCATCGATAAATCTTACACTCGAGTAATAATCGATACATCTTGCACTCGAACAATAATCGATAAATATTGCACTCGAATAATAATCGATAAATATTGCACTCGAATAATAATCGATAAATATTGCACTCGAATAATCATCGATAAATCTTACACACGAGTAATAATCGATACATCTTGCACTCGAACAATAATCGATAAATATTGCACTCGAATAATAATCGATAAATATTGCACTCGAATAATCATCGATAAATCTTACACACGAGTAATAATCGATACATCTTGCACTCGAACAATAATCGATAAATATTGCACTCTAATAATCATCGATAAATCTTACACACGAGTAATAATCGATACATCTTGCACTCGAACAATAATCGATAAATATTGCACTCGAATAATCATCGATAAATCTTACACACGAGTAATAATCGATACATCTTGCACTCGAACAATAATCGATAAATATTGCACTCGAATAATAATCGATAAATATTGCACTCGAATAATCATCGATAAATCTTACACACGAGTAATAATCGATACATCTTGCACTCGAACAATAATCGATAAATATTGCACTCGAATAATAATCGATAAATATTGCACTCGAATAATAATCGATAAATCTTACACTCGAGTAATAATCGATACATCTTGCACTCGAACAATAATCGATAAATATTGCACTCGAACAATAATCGATAAATATTGCACTCGAATAATAATCGATAAATCTTGCACTCGAATAATAATCGATAAATATTGCACTCGAATAATCATCGATAAATCTTACACACGAGTAATAATCGATACATCTTGCACTCGAACAATAATCGATAAATCTTGCACTCGAATAATCATCGATAAATCTTACACACGAGTAATAATCGATACATCTTGCACTCGAACAATAATCGATAAATCTTGCACTCGAGCAATAATCGATAAATATTGCACTCGAATAATAATCGATAAATCTTGTACTCGAGCAATAATCGATAAATATTGCACTCGAATAATAATCGATAAATCTTGCACTCGAGCAATAATCGATAAATATTGCACTCGAATAATAATCGATAAATCTTGCACTCGAGCAATAATCGATAAATATTGCACTCGAATAATAATCGATAAATCTTGCACTCGAATAATAATCGATAAATATTGCACTCGAATAATAATCGATAAATCTTACACTCGAGTAATAATCGATACATCTTGCACTCGAACAATAATCGATAAATATTGCACTCGAATAATAATCGATACATCTTGCACTCGAACAATAATCGATAAATATTGCACTCGAATAATAATCGATAAATCTTACACTCGAGTAATAATCGATACATCTTGCACTCGAATAATAATCGATAAATATTGCACTCGAATAATAATCGATAAATATTGCACTCGAATAATAATCGATAAATCTTACACTCGAGTAATAATCGATACATCTTGCACTCGAACAATAATCGATAAATCTTACACTCGAGTAATAATCGATACATCTTGCACTCGAACAATAATCGATAAATCTTACACTCGAGTAATAATCGATAAATATTGCACTCGAACAATAATCGATAAATATTGCACTCGAATAATAATCGATAAATCTTACACTCGAGTAATAATCGATACATCTTGCACTCGAACAATAATCGGTAAATATTGCACTCGAATAATAATCGATAAATCTTACACTCGAGTAATAATCGATACATCTTGCACTCGAACAATAATCGATAAATATTGCACTCGAATAATAATCGATACATCTTGCACTCGAACAATAATCGATAAATATTGCACTCGAATAATAATCGATAAATATTGCACTCGAATAATCATCGATAAATCTTACACTCGAGTAATAATCGATACATCTTGCACTCGAACAATAATCGATAAATATTGCACTCGAATAATAATCGATAAATCTTACACTCGAGTAATAATCGATACATCTTGCACTCGAACAATAATCGATAAATATTGCACTCGAATAATAATCGATAAATCTTACACTCGAGTAATAATCGATACATCTTGCACTCGAACAATAATCGATAAATATTGCACTCGAATAATCATCGATAAATCTTACACTCGAGTAATAATCGATACATCTTGCACTCGAACAATAATCGATAAATATTGCACTCGAATAATCATCGATAAATCTTACACACGAGTAATAATCGATACATCTTGCACTCGAACAATAATCGATAAATATTGCACTCGAATAATAATCGATAAATCTTACACTCGAGTAATAATCGATACATCTTGCACTCGAACAATAATCGATAAATATTGCACTCGAATAATCATCGATAAATCTTACACTCGAGTAATAATCGATACATCTTGCACTCGAACAATAATCGATAAATATTGCACTCGAATAATCATCGATAAATCTTACACACGAGTAATAATCGATACATCTTGCACTCGAACAATAATCGATAAATATTGCACTCGAATAATAATCGATAAATCTTACACTCGAGTAATAATCGATACATCTTGCACTCGAACAATAATCGATAAATATTGCACTCGAATAATAATCGATAAATATTGCACTCGAATAATCATCGATAAATCTTACACACGAGTAATAATCGATACATCTTGCACTCGAACAATAATCGATAAATATTGCACTCGAATAATAATCGATAAATATTGCACTCGAATAATCATCGATAAATCTTACACTCGAGTAATAATCGATACATCTTGCACTCGAACAATAATCGATAAATATTGCACTCGAATAATAATCGATAAATCTTACACTCGAGTAATAATCGATACATCTTGCACTCGAACAATAATCGATAAATATTGCACTCGAATAATAATCGATAAATTTTGCACTCTAATAATCATCGATAAATCTTACACACGAGTAATAATCGATACATCTTGCACTCGAGTAATAATCGATACATCTTGCACTCGAACAATAATCGATAAATATTGCACACGAGTAATAATCGATAAATCTTGTACTCGAACAATAATCGATAAATATTGCACTCGAATAATAATCGATAAATATTGCACTCGAATAATAATCGATAAATCTTACACTCGAGTAATAATCGATACATCTTGCACTCGAACAATAATCGATAAATATTGCACTCGAATAATCATCGATAAATCTTACACACGAGTAATAATCGATACATCTTGCACTCGAACAATAATCGATAAATATTGCACTCGAACAATAATCGATAAATATTGCACTCGAATAATAATCGATAAATCTTACACTCGAGTAATAATCGATACATCTTGCACTCGAACAATAATCGATAAATATTGCACTCGAATAATAATCGATAAATATTGCACTCGAATAATAATCGATAAATATTGCACTCGAATAATCATCGATAAATCTTACACACGAGTAATAATCGATACATCTTGCACTCGAACAATAATCGATAAATATTGCACTCGAATAATAATCGATAAATATTGCACTCGAATAATCATCGATAAATCTTACACTCGAGTAATAATCGATACATCTTGCACTCGAACAATAATCGATAAATATTGCACTCGAACAATAATCGATAAATATTGCACTCGAATAATCATCGATAAATCTTACACTCGAGTAATAATCGATACATCTTGCACTCGAACAATAATCGATAAATATTGCACTCGAATAATAATCGATAAATATTGCACTCGAATAATCATCGATAAATCTTACACACGAGTAATAATCGATAATCATCGATAAATCTTACACTCGAGTAATAATCGATACATCTTGCACTCGAACAATAATCGATAAATATTGCACTCGAATAATAATCGATAAATATTGCACTCGAATAATAATCGATAAATATTGCACTCTAATAATCATCGATAAATCTTACACACGAGTAATAATCGATAAATATTGCACTCGAACAATAATCGATAAATATTGCACTAGAATAATAATCGATAAATATTGCACTCTAATAATCATCGATAAATCTTACACACGAGTAATAATCGATAATCATCGATAAATCTTACACTCGAGTAATAATCGATACATCTTGCACTCGAACAATAATCGATAAATATTGCACTCGAATAATAATCGATAAATATTGCACTCGAATAATAATCGATAAATATTGCACTCGAATAATCATCGATAAATCTTACACACGAGTAATAATCGATACATCTTGCACTCGAACAATAATCGATAAATATTGCACTCGAATAATAATCGATAAATATTGCACTCGAATAATCATCGATAAATCTTACACACGAGTAATAATCGATACATCTTGCACTCGAACAATAATCGATAAATATTGCACTCGAATAATAATCGATAAATCTTACACTCGAGTAATAATCGATACATCTTGCACTCGAACAATAATCGATAAATATTGCACTCGAACAATAATCGATAAATATTGCACTCGAATAATAATCGATAAATATTGCACTCTAATAATCATCGATAAATCTTACACACGAGTAATAATCGATACATCTTGCACTCGAACAATAATCGATAAATATTGCACTCGAACAATAATCGATAAATCTTACACTCGAGTAATAATCGATACATCTTGCACTCGAACAATAATCGATAAATATTGCACTCGAACAATAATCGATAAATATTGCACTCGAATAATAATCGATAAATATTGCACTCGAATAATCATCGATAAATCTTACACACGAGTAATAATCGATACATCTTGCACTCGAACAATAATCGATAAATATTGCACTCGAATAATAATCGATAAATATTGCACTCGAATAATAATCGATAAATCTTACACTCGAGTAATAATCGATACATCTTGCACTCGAACAATAATCGATAAATATTGCACTCGAATAATAATCGATAAATCTTACACTCGAGTAATAATCGATACATCTTGCACTCGAACAATAATCGATAAATATTGCACTCGAACAATAATCGATAAATATTGCACTCGAATAATAATCGATAAATCTTGTACTCGAGCAATAATCGATAAATATTGCACTCGAATAATAATCGATAAATCTTGTACTCGAGCAATAATCGATAAATATTGCACTCGAATAATAATCGATAAATCTTGTACTCGAGCAATAATCGATAAATATTGCACTCGAATAATAATCGATAAATCTTGTACTCGAGCAATAATCGATAAATATTGCACTCGAATAATAATCGATACATCTTGCACTCGAACAATAATCGATAAATCTTGCACTCGAGCAATAATCGATAAATATTGCACTCGAATAATAATCGATAAATCTTGTACTCGAGCAATAATCGATAAATATTGCACTCGAATAATAATCGATAAATCTTGTACTCGAGCAATAATCGATAAATATTGCACTCGAATAATAATCGATAAATCTTGCACTCGAGCAATAATCGATAAATATTGCACTCGAATAATAATCGATAAATCTTGCACTCGAGCAATAATCGATAAATATTGCACTCGAATAATAATCGATAAATATTGCACTCGAATAATCATCGATAAATCTTACACACGAGTAATAATCGATACATCTTGCACTCGAACAATAATCGATAAATCTTGCACTCGAGCAATAATCGATAAATATTGCACTCGAATAATAATCGATAAATCTTGTACTCGAGCAATAATCGATAAATATTGCACTCGAATAATAATCGATAAATCTTGTACTCGAGCAATAATCGATAAATATTGCACTCGAATAATAATCGATAAATCTTGTACTCGAGCAATAATCGATAAATATTGCACTCGAATAATAATCGATAAATCTTGCACTCGAGCAATAATCGATAAATATTGCACTCGAATAATAATCGATAAATATTGCACTCGAACAATAATCGATAAATATTGCACTCGAATAATAATCGATAAATATTGCACTCGAATAATCATCGATAAATCTTACACACGAGTAATAATCGATACATCTTGCACTCGAACAATAATCGATAAATCTTGCACTCGAGCAATAATCGATAAATATTGCACTCGAATAATAATCGATAAATCTTGTACTCGAGCAATAATCGATAAATATTGCACTCGAATAATAATCGATAAATATTGCACTCGAACAATAATCGATAAATATTGCACTCGAATAATAATCGATAAATATTGCACTCGAATAATCATCGATAAATCTTACACACGAGTAATAATCGATACATCTTGCACTCGAACAATAATCGATAAATCTTGCACTCGAGCAATAATCGATAAATATTGCACTCGAATAATAATCGATAAATCTTGTACTCGAGCAATAATCGATAAATATTGCACTCGAATAATAATCGATAAATCTTGCACTCGAGCAATAATCGATAAATATTGCACTCGAATAATAATCGATAAATCTTGCACTCGAGCAATAATCGATAAATATTGCACTCGAATAATAATCGATAAATCTTGCACTCGAGCAATAATCGATAAATATTGCACTCGAATAATAATCGATAAATCTTGCACTCGAGCAATAATCGATAAATATTGCACTCGAATAATAATCGATAAATCTTGCACTCGAGCAATAATCGATAAATATTGCACTCGAATAATAATCGATAAATCTTGCACTCTAGTAATAAATAATAAGAAAAATTGTAGTTTTCTTCGTGTAGAATCGCTTATCGATCGCTCCTGTCAATCTAATCTAAAAAAACTCGACGAGAAATTAAAAACCCTGTCTTGAATTTTTTTCTCCTCCCTTTCGTCTAGCGCAAGGACATCGCTCTTATCCTGGGGAGAGGGGAGGGGGGCGTTGTAAATATTTAACAGTCCATTAAAATATCCTATTAGAGATAATTAGAAACATCAAAGTTCGATGCAATTTTAATATGTTAAAAGCGCCTCCTATTGATGAATTTTTAATCGATAGTTATTTTTAAATCTGATTCGTTTCGTGACGTCAAGATCGGAACAGCCGAATTAATTATGAATAAAAAAAATTAGGCTGAATTGCTAAAATTGCTATAATGCTATAATTTATCATTAATTACGAGATTTATCGATAATTACTCGAGTGCAAGATTTATCGATAATTACTCGAGTGCAAGATGTATCGATTATTACTCGAGTACCAAATTTATCGATTATTGACTCGAGTACCAAATTTATCGATTATTGCTCGAGTGCAACATTTATCGATTATTGCTCGAGTGCAAAATTTATCAATTATTACTCGAGTGCAAGATTTATCGATAATTACTCGAGTGCAAGATTTATCGATAATTACTCGAGTGCAAGATGTATCGATTATTACTCGAGTACCAAATTTATCGATTATTGACTCGAGTACCAAATTTATCGATTATTGCTCGAGTGCAACATTTATCGATTATTGCTCGAGTGCAAAATTTATCAATTATTACTCGAGTGCAAGATTTATCGATAATTACTCGAGTAAAAGATTTATCGATTATTATTCGAGTGCAAGATTTATCGATAATTACTCGAGTGCAAGATGTATCGATTATTACTCGAGTACCAAATTTATCGATTATTGACTCGAGTACCAAATTTATCGATTATTGCTCGAGTGCAACATTTATCGATTATTGACTCGAGTACCAAATTTATCGATTATTGCTCGAGTGCAACATTTATCGATTATTGCTCGAGTGCAAAATTTATCAATTATTACTCGAGTGCAAGATTTATCGATAATTACTCGAGTAAAAGATTTATCGATTATTATTCGAGTGCAAGATTTATCGATAATTACTCGAGTGCAAGATGTATCGATTATTACTCGAGTACCAAATTTATCGATTATTACTCGAGTACCAAATTTATCGATTATTGACTCGAGTACCAAATTTATCGATTATTGCTCGAGTGCAACATTTATCGATTATTGCTCGAGTGCAAAATTTATAAATTATTACTCGAGTGCAAGATTTATCGATAATTACTCGAGTGCAAGATTTATCGATAATTACTCGAGTGCAAGATGTATCGATTATTACTCGAGTACCAAATTTATCGATTATTGACTCGAGTACCAAATTTATCGATTATTGCTCGAGTGCAAAATTTATCAATTATTACTCGAGTGCAAGATTTATCGATAATTACTCGAGTAAAAGATTTATCGATTATTATTCGAGTGCAAGATTTATCGATAATTACTCGAGTGCAAGATGTATCGATTATTACTCGAGTACCAAATTTATCGATTATTGACTCGAGTACCAAATTTATCGATTATTGCTCGAGTGCAACATTTATCGATTATTGCTCGAGTGCAAAATTTATCAATTATTACTCGAGTGCAAGATTTATCGATAATTACTCGAGTGCAAGATTTATCGATAATTACTCGAGTGCAAGATGTATCGATTATTACTCGAGTACCAAATTTATCGATTATTGACTCGAGTACCAAATTTATCGATTATTGCTCGAGTGCAACATTTATCGATTATTGCTCGAGTGCAAAATTTATCAATTATTACTCGAGTGCAAGATTTATCGATAATTACTCGAGTAAAAGATTTATCGATTATTATTCGAGTGCAAGATTTATCGATAATTACTCGAGTGCAAGATGTATCGATTATTACTCGAGTACCAAATTTATCGATTATTGACTCGAGTACCAAATTTATCGATTATTGCTCGAGTGCAACATTTATCGATTATTGACTCGAGTACCAAATTTATCGATTATTGCTCGAGTGCAACATTTATCGATTATTGCTCGAGTGCAAAATTTATCAATTATTACTCGAGTGCAAGATTTATCGATAATTACTCGAGTAAAAGATTTATCGATTATTATTCGAGTGCAAGATTTATCGATAATTACTCGAGTAAAAGATTTATCGATTATTATTCGAGTGCAAGATTTATCGATAATTACTCGAGTGCAAGATGTATCGATTATTACTCGAGTACCAAATTTATCGATTATTGACTCGAGTACCAAATTTATCGATTATTGCTCGAGTGCAACATTTATCGATTATTGACTCGAGTACCAAATTTATCGATTATTGCTCGAGTGCAACATTTATCGATTATTGCTCGAGTGCAAAATTTATCAATTATTACTCGAGTGCAAGATTTATCGATAATTACTCGAGTAAAAGATTTATCGATTATTATTCGAGTGCAAGATTTATCGATAATTACTCGAGTGCAAGATGTATCGATTATTACTCGAGTACCAAATTTATCGATTATTACTCGAGTACCAAATTTATCGATTATTGACTCGAGTACCAAATTTATCGATTATTGCTCGAGTGCAACATTTATCGATTATTGACTCGAGTACCAAATTTATCGATTATTGCTCGAGTGCAAAATTTATCAATTATTACTCGAGTGCAAGATTTATCGATAATTACTCGAGTAAAAGATTTATCGATTATTATTCGAGTGCAAGATTTATCGATAATTACTCGACTGCAAGATGTATCGATTATTACTCGAGTACCAAATTTATCGATTATTGCTCGAGTGTAAGATATATCGATTATTACTCGAGTGCAAGATTTATCGATAATTACTCGAGTGCAAGATGTATCGATTATTACTCGAGTGCAAAATTTATCAATTATTACTCGAGTGCAAGATTTATCGATAATTACTCGAGTAAAAGATTTATCGATTATTATTCGAGTGCAAGATTTATCGATAATTACTCGAGTGCAAGATGTATCGATTATTACTCGAGTACCAAATTTATCGATTATTGACTCGAGTACCAAATTTATCGATTATTGCTCGAGTGCAACATTTATCGATTATTGACTCGAGTACCAAATTTATCGATTATTGCTCGAGTGCAACATTTATCGATTATTGCTCGAGTGCAAAATTTATCAATTATTACTCGAGTGCAAGATTTATCGATAATTACTCGAGTAAAAGATTTATCGATTATTATTCGAGTGCAAGATTTATCGATAATTACTCGACTGCAAGATGTATCGATTATTACTCGAGTACCAAATTTATCGATTATTGCTCGAGTGTAAGATATATCGATTATTACTCGAGTGCAAGATTTATCGATAATTACTCGAGTGCAAGATTTATCGATAATTACTCGACTGCAAGATGTATCGATTATTACTCGAGTACCAAATTTATCGATTATTGCTCGAGTGCAACATTTATCGATTATTGACTCGAGTACCAAATTTATCGATTATTGCTCGAGTGCAACATTTATCGATTATTGCTCGAGTGCAAAATTTATCAATTATTACTCGAGTGCAAGATTTATCGATAATTACTCGAGTGCAAGATTTATCGATAATTACTCGACTGCAAGATGTATCGATTATTACTCGAGTACCAAATTTATCGATTATTGCTCGAGTGTAAGATATATCGATTATTACTCGAGTGCAAGATTTATCGATAATTACTCGAGTGCAAGATTTATCGATAATTACTCGACTGCAAGATGTATCGATTATTACTCGAGTACCAAATTTATCGATTATTGCTCGAGTGCAACATTTATCGATTATTGACTCGAGTACCAAATTTATCGATTATTGCTCGAGTGCAACATTTATCGATTATTGCTCGAGTGCAAAATTTATCAATTATTACTCGAGTGCAAGATTTATCGATAATTACTCGAGTGCAAGATGTATCGATTATTACTCGAGTACCAAATTTATCGATTATTGACTCGAGTACCAAATTTATCGATTATTGACTCGAGTACCAAATTTATCGATTATTGCTCGAGTGCAACATTTATCGATTATTGCTCGAGTGCAAAATTTATCAATTATTACTCGAGTGCAAGATTTATCGATAATTACTCGAGTGCAAGATGTATCGATTATTACTCGAGTACCAAATTTATCGATTATTGCTCGAGTGTAAGATATATCGATTATTACTCGAGTGCAAGATTTATCGATAATTACTCGAGTGCAAGATGTATCGATTATTACTCGAGTACCAAATTTATCGATTATTGCTCGAGTGTAAGATTTATCGATTATTGCCCGAGTGTAAGATTTATCGATTATTGCTCGAGTGTAAGATTTATCGATTATTGCTCGAGTGTAAGATTTATCGATTATTGCTCGAGTGTAAGATTTATCGATTATTGCTCGAGTGTAAGATTTATCGATTATTACTCGAGTACCAAATTTATCGATTATTGCTCGAGTGCAAGATTTATCGATTATTGCTCGAGTGTAAGATTTATCGATAATTACTCGAGTGTAAGATTTATCGATTATTGCTCGAGTGTAAGATATATCGATTATTACTCGAGTGCAAGATTTATCGATAATTACTCGAGTGTAAGATTTATCGATTATTGCTCGAGTGTAAGATTTATCGATTATTGCTCGACTGCAAGATGTATCGATTATTACTCGAGTGCAAGATTTATCGATAATTACTCGAGTGTAAGATTTATCGATTATTGCTCGAGTGTAAGATATATCGATTATTGCTCGAGTGTAAGATATATCGATTATTACTCGAGTGCAAGATTTATCGATAATTACTCGAGTGTAAGATTTATCGATTATTGCTCGAGTGTAAGATTTATCGATTATTGCTCGAGTGTAAGATATATCGATTATTGCTCGAGTGTAAGATTTATCGATTATTGCTCGAGTGTAAGATATATCGATTATTACTCGAGTGCAAGATTTATCGATAATTACTCGAGTGTAAGATTTATCGATTATTGCTCGAGTGTAAGATATATCGATTATTACTCGAGTGCAAGATTTATCGATAATTACTCGAGTGTAAGATTTATCGATTATTGCTCGAGTGTAAGATTTATCGATTATTGCTCGAGTGTAAGATTTATCGATTATTGCTCGAGTGTAAGATATATCGATTATTACTCGAGTGCAAGATTTATCGATAATTACTCGAGTGTAAGATTTATCGATAATTACTCGAGTGTAAGATTTATCGATTATTGCTCGAGTGTAAGATTTATCGATTATTGCTCGAGTGTAAGATATATCGATTATTACTCGAGTGCAAGATTTATCGATAATTACTCGAGTGTAAGATTTATCGATTATTGCTCGAGTGTAAGATTTATCGATTATTGCTCGAGTGTAAGATATATCGATTATTACTCGAGTGCAAGATTTATCGATAATTACTCGAGTGTAAGATTTATCGATTATTGCTCGAGTGTAAGATTTATCGATTATTGCTCGAGTGTAAGATTTATCGATTATTGCTCGAGTGTAAGATATATCGATTATTACTCGAGTGCAAGATTTATCGATAATTACTCGAGTGTAAGATTTATCGATTATTGCTCGAGTGTAAGATTTATCGATTATTGCTCGAGTGTAAGATATATCGATTATTGCTCGAGTGTAAGATATATCGATTATTACTCGAGTGCAAGATTTATCGATAATTACTCGAGTGTAAGATTTATCGATTATTGCTCGAGTGTAAGATTTATCGATTATTGCTCGAGTGTAAGATATATCGATTATTACTCGAGTGCAAGATTTATCGATAATTACTCGAGTGTAAGATTTATCGATTATTGCTCGAGTGTAAGATTTATCGATTATTGCTCGAGTGTAAGATATATCGATTATTGCTCGAGTGTAAGATATATCGATTATTACTCGAGTGCAAGATTTATCGATAATTACTCGAGTGTAAGATTTATCGATTATTGCTCGAGTGTAAGATTTATCGATTATTGCTCGAGTGTAAGATATATCGATTATTACTCGAGTGCAAGATTTATCGATAATTACTCGAGTGTAAGATTTATCGATTATTGCTCGAGTGTAAGATTTATCGATTATTGCTCGAGTGTAAGATATATCGATTATTACTCGAGTGCAAGATTTATCGATAATTACTCGAGTGCAAGATTTATCGATAATTACTCGAGTGTAAGATTTATCGATTATTGCTCGAGTGTAAGATTTATCGATTATTGCTCGAGTGTAAGATTTATCGATTATTGCTCGAGTGTAAGATATATCGATTATTACTCGAGTGCAAGATTTATCGATAATTACTCGAGTGCAAGATTTATCGATAATTACTCGAGTGTAAGATTTATCGATTATTGCTCGAGTGTAAGATATATCGATTATTACTCGAGTGCAAGATTTATCGATAATTACTCGAGTGCAAGATTTATCGATAATTACTCGAGTGTAAGATTTATCGATTATTGCTCGAGTGTAAGATTTATCGATTATTGCTCGAGTGTAAGATATATCGATTATTACTCGAGTGCAAGATTTATCGATAATTACTCGAGTGTAAGATTTATCGATTATTGCTCGAGTGTAAGATTTATCGATTATTGCTCGAGTGTAAGATATATCGATTATTACTCGAGTGCAAGATTTATCGATAATTACTCGAGTGTAAGATTTATCGATTATTGCTCGAGTGTAAGATTTATCGATTATTGCTCGAGTGTAAGATATATCGATTATTACTCGAGTGCAAGATTTATCGATAATTACTCGAGTGTAAGATTTATCAATACTTAAGTGGGGTGCAAAATATATTATTATGTGAGAATTAGTGTATTGGTAATTAATTTAGTATAAAAATTATTTATAATTTCCAGGATGCAAATACTAATCAAGTGCAAAAATTACCAGAGTGCAAATATTATTTTAGTGCAAATAATAATTGATTATGACAAAGAATTGGTAATTGGTTTAGTATAAAATATAATTATAATTTCCGTGGTGTAAATACTAATCAAGTGTAAAAAATTCCAAGGTGCAAATTTTATTTGAGTGCAAATATTATTTTTTTGGAAATATTACTTGAGTACAAAAAATAATTATTGCATAAGTTTTAGGTTCAGATTTTTTTGTAATGGAATTTTAACTAACTGGAACACCCTGTATACAAATATATTAAAAGCATAGTAAATATAAAGGGGGATGACGTAAAATTTTGTTTACTTACATCGAAAATTTATGTAATAGCTTTTTGAAAGGCTTTTACGATAAGAATTACAAAAATGATAACAATTAATTACTTATATAACATTTTAATAAATAATAATAATAAAATAATAAAAATAATTCTACTGCACTGGTGAATTATTTTTATAATTTTTATATAATCAAAGTAGGTATATTTATTTAAATTTTTTAGATCGAAATCATTTAAATATGATTTATTTATTATTAAAAATTAATTATTAATTAATAATAATAATAGTAATAAATAAAAAAAATAAAAAAAAATAACGCTGCGAACAGGATTCGAACCTGTGCGGGCAGAGCCCATTTGATTTCGAGTCAAACTCCTTAACCACTCGGACATCGCAGCTTGTAGAAATATTTCTCTACAATTATATATAAACGTACTAGCATTGGTTTTTATTGATTTATTATTATATTAAATCGAGAACAGTACCGTTATTAATGTTATTTTTATATATAAATGTACTGTTCTATTTTATTAATACGCTTTATTATTTTTATAATACGAGGGGAGGAGAATATGTTTATTTAAAATATTTAACACATTGAACGCCGTAAATATTATTTTTAATGATATTTAAATTTGTTAATTAAAAAAAATTAAATGTTTGTGCTATTTTCGATTTATTTTTGGAAATTCCGTTAGATAATTTTTGACCTCAGAATGAGATAATTATGAATAAATGACAGTGGCTATTGTTACGATAAAGGTCTTGTAAAATAATTTATAAAAAAATGTTATTGAATTTAGAAACTTTTATCGAGAATGAAATTTTCTGTCAAATTAATAATACAGGGTGTACAAATAATTAAGTTCTTTTATTATCATAAATTAAATTTTTTTTCTATCACCCTGTAGATTTTAATTTTATTATATTTAAAATTTGTGAATATTTTTGTGTTTAAAAACTTTTATGAGGAGTAAAATTTTCTGTAAAAATAATTATACAGGGTGTACAAATTAAAATGTTCTTTTATTATCATAAATTAGGTATTTTTTGTATCATCCTGAAGATATTAATTTTTTTATTTATTAATTTTTTAAATAATTTTATATTTAAAAACTTTTATTAAGACTGAAATTTTCTGTCAAATTAATAATACAGGGTGTGCAAATTAAAATGTTCTTTTATTATGATAAATAAGGAATTTTTTTTAACATCCTGTAGATTTTCATTTTTTTATATTTAAAATTTAGGAATATCTTTGAATTTAGAAACTTTTATGAGGAGTGAAATTTTCTGTAAAAGTAATAATACAGGGTGTGCAAATTAAAATGTTCTTTTATAATCATAATTAAGGTATTATTGGCATCATCCTGTATATTTGTGACATTTTTACATTTAATCATATAAAATTTGTAGGATTTAGAAACTTTTACCAAGAGTGAAATTTTTTGTAAAAATAATAATACAGGGTGTGCAAATTAAAATGTTCTTTTATAATCATAATTAAGGTATTATTGGCATCATCCTGTATATTTTTTACATTTTAACATTTATTCTTATGAGATTTATAGGATTTAGAAACTTTTACCAGGAGTGAAATTTTCTGTAAAAATAATAATACAGGGTGTGCAAATTAAAATCTTTTTTTATTATGATAAATAAGGAAATTTTTGTAACATCCTGTAGATTTTTATTTTTTTTAATTAAAATTTGGGAATGTTTTTGAATTTAGAAATTTTTATGAGGAGTAAAATTTTCTGTCAAATTAATAATACAGGGTGTGCAAATTAAAATGTTTTTTATTATGATAAATAAGGAAATTTTTGTATCATCCTGTAGATTTTTAGTTTTTTATTTATAAATTTTATAAACATTTTTTTATTTTTAAACTTTTATCAAGAATGAAATTTTCTGTCATATTAATATTACAGGGTGTGCAAATTAAAATATTTTTTTATTATGATAAATAAAGAAATTTTTGTAACATCCTGTAGATTTTTATTTTTTTTAATTAAAATTTGGGAATATTTTTGCATTTAGAAACTTTTATGAACAGTAAAATTTTCTGTCAAATTAATAATACAGGGTGTGCAAATTAAAATGTTCTTTTATTATCATAAATTAGGTATTTTTTGTATCATCCTGTAGATTTTTATTTTTTTATATTTTAAATTTAGGAATATTTTTGAATTTAGAAACTTTTATCAAGAATGAAATTTTCTGTCAAATTAATAATACAGGGTGTGCAAATTAAAATGTTCTTTTATTATCATAAATTAGGTATTTTTTGTATCATCCTGTAGATTTTTATTTTTTTATATTTTAAATTTAGGAATATTTTTAAATTTAGAAACTTTTATCAAGAATGAAATTTTATGTCAAATTAATAATACAGGGTGTGCAAATTAAAATGTTCTTTTATTATCATAAATTGGGTATTTTTTGTATCATCCTGTAGATATTAATTTTTTTATTTATAAATTTTATAAATTTTGTTATATTTAAAAACTTTTATTAAGAATGAAATTTTCTGTCAAATTAATAATACAGGGTGTGCAAATTTAAATGTTCTATTATTATCATAAATTAGGTATTTTTTGTATCATCCTGTAGATTTTTATTTTTTTATTTATAAATTTTATAAACATTTTTAAATTTAAAAACTTTTATCAAGTATCAAATTTTCTGTCAATTTAATAATACAGGGTGTGAAAATTAAAATGTTTTTTTATTATGATAAATATGGAAATTTTTGTAACATCCTGTAGATTTTTATTATTTTTTATTTAAAATTTGGGAATATTTTTCAATTTACAAATTTTTATGAAGAGTAAAATTTTCTTTCAAATTAATAATACAGGGTGTGCAAATTAAAACATTTTTTTTATTATGATAAATAAGGAAATTTTTGTAACATCCTGTAGATTTTTATTTTTTTTTATTTAAAATTTGGGAATATTTTTGAATTTTAAAATTTTTATGAAGAGTAAAATTTTCTGTAAAAATAATAATACAGGGTGTGCAAATTAAAATGTTTTTTATTATGATAAATAAGGAAATTTTTGTAACATCCTGTAGATTTTTATTTTTTTTATTTAGAATTTGGGAATATTTTTGAATTTAGAAATTTTTATAAAGAGTAAAATTTTCTGTCAAATTAATAATACAGGGTGTGCAAATTAAAACATTTTTTTTATTATGATAAATAAGGAAATTTTTGTAACATCCTGTAGGTTTTTATTTTTTTTTATTTAAAATTTGGGAATATTTTTGAATTTGGAAATTTTTATGAAGAGTAAAATTTTCTGTCAAATTAATAATACAGGGTGTGCAAATTAAAATGTTTTTTTATTATGATAAATAAGGAAATTTTTGTAACATCCTGTAGATTTTTATTTTTTTTTAATTAATATTTGGGAATATTTTTGAATTTAGAAATTTTTATGACGAGTAAAATTTTCTGTCAAATTAATAATACAGGGTGTGCAAATTAAAATATTTTTTTATTATGATAAATAAGGAAATTTTTGTAACATCCTGTAGATTTTTATTTTTTTTAATTAAAATTTAGGAATATTTTTGAATTTAGAAATTTTTATGAGGAGTGAAATTTTCTGTCATATTAATAATACAGGGTGTGCAAATTTAAATGTTCTTTTATTATCATAAATTAGTAATTTTTTGTATCATCCTGTAGATTTTTATTTTTTTATTTATAAATATTATAAAAAATTTTTTATTTTAAAACTTTTATCAGAAATGAAATTTTCTGTCATAATAATAATACAGGGTGTGAAAATTTAAATGTTCTTTTATAATCATAATTAAGGTATTATTGGCATCATCCAGTATATTTTTGACATTTTAACATTTAATCTTATAAAATTTGTACGATTTAGAAACTTTTACCAAGACTGAAATTTTCTGTCAAATTAATAATACAGGGTGTGCAAATTAAAATGTTTTTTATTATGATAAATAAGGAAATTTTTGTAACATCCTGTAGATTTTTATTTTTTTATTTATAAATTTTATAAAAAATTTTAAATTTAAAAACTTTTATCAAGAATGAAATTTTCTGTCATATTAATAATATAGGGTGTGCAAATTTAAATGTTCTTTTATTATCATAAATTAAGAATTTTTTGTATCATCCCGTAGATTTTTATTTTTTTTTAATTAATATTTGGGAATATTTTTGAATTTAGAAATTTTTATGACGAGTAAAATTTTCTGTCAAATTAATAATACAGGGTGTGCAAATTAAAATATTTTTTTATTATGATAAATAAGGAAATTTTTGTAACATCCTGTAGATTTTTATTTTTTTTTAATTAACATTTGGGAATATTTTTGAATTTAGAAATTTTTATCACGAGTAAAATTTTCTGTCAAATTAATAATACAGGGTGTGCAAATTAAAATATTTTTTTATTATGATAAATAAGGAAATTTTTGTAACATCCTGTAGATTTTTATTTTTTTTAATTAAAATTTGGGAATATTTTTGAATTTAGAAATTTTTATGAGGAGTAAAATTTTCTGTCAAATTAATAATACAGGGTGTGCAAATTAAAATGTTTTTTATTATGATAAATAAGGAAATTTTTGTAACATCCTGTAGATTTTTATTTTTTTATTTATAAAATTTATAAAAAATTTTAAATTTAAAAACTTTTATCAAGAATGAAATTTTATGTCAAATTAATAATACAGGGTGTGCAAATTTAAATGTTCTTTTATTATCATAAATTAAGAATTTTTTGTATCATCCCGTAGATTTTTATTTTTTTGTTTATAATTTCAATAAACATTTTTATATTTAAAAACTTTTATTAAGAATGAAATTTTCTGTCAAATTAATAATACAGGGTGTGCAAATTAAAATGTTCTTTTATTATGATAAATAAGGAAATTTTTGTAACATCCTGTAGATTTTTATTTTTTAATTTATAAATTTTATAAACATTTTCATATTTAAAAACTTTTATTAAGAATGAAATTTTCTGTCAAATTAATAATACAGGGTGTGTAAATTAAAATGTTCTTTTATTATGATAAATAAGGAAATTTTTGTAACATCCTGTAGATTTTTATTTTTTTATATATAAAATTTTTAAATAATTTTATATTTAAAAACTTTTATGAACAGTGAAATTTTCTGTCAAATTAATAATACAGGGTGTGCAAATTAAAATGTTCTTTTATAATCATAAATAAGGTATTATCGGCATCATCCTGTATATTTTTGACATTTTAACATTTAACCTTATAAAATATGTAGGATTTAGAAACTTTTACCAAGAGTGAAATTTTCTGTAAAAATAATAATACAGGGTGTGCAAATTAAAATGTTCTTTTATTATCATAAATTAAGAATTTTTTGTATCATCCTGTACATTTTTGATATTTTTTATTAAAATTTTATGAATATTTTAGAATTTAAAAATTTTTATCGAGAATGAAATTTTCTGTCATAATACTAATACAGGGTGTGCAAATTTAAATGTTCTTTTATTATCATAAATTAGTAATTTTTTGTATCATCCTGTAGATTTTTATTTTTTTATTTATAAATTTTATAAACATTTTTTTATTTTAAAACTTTTATCGAGAGTGAAATTTTCTGTAAAAATAATAATACAGGGTGTGCAAATTTAAATGTTCTTTTATTATCATAAATTAGTAATTTTTTGTATCATCCTGTAGATTTTTATTTTTTTATTTATTAATTTTATAAACATTTTTTTATTTTAAAACTTTTATCAAGAATGAAATTTTCTGTCATATTAATAATACAGGGTGTGCAAATTTAAATGTTCTTTTATTATCATAAATAAGGAAATTTTTGTAACATCCTGTAGATTTTTATTTTTTTTTCATTAAAATTTGGGAATATTTTTGAATTTTAAAATTTTTATGAAGAGTAAAATTTTCTGTCAAATTAATAATACAGGGTGTGCAAATTAAAATGTTTTTTTATTATGATAAATAAGGAAATTTTTGTAACATCCTGTAGATTTTTATTATTTTTTATTTAAAATTTAGGAATATTTTTGAATGTAGAAACTTTTATGAAGAGTGAAATTTTCTGTCATATTAGGAATACAGGGTGTGAAAATTAAAATGTTCTTTTATTATCATAAATTAGTAATTTTTTGTATCATCCTGTAGATTTTTATTTTTTTATTTATAAATTTTATAAACATTTTTTTATTTTAAAACTTTTATCAAGAATGAAATTTTCTGTCATATTAATAATACAGGGTGTGCAAATTAAAATGTTCTTTTATTATCATAAATTAGTAATTTTTTGTATCATCCTGTATATTTTTATTTTTTTATTTATAAATTTTATAAACATTTTTTTATTTTAAAACTTTTATCAAGAATGAAATTTTCTGTCATATTAATAATACAGGGTGTGCAAATTAAAATGTTCTTTTATTATCATAAATTAGGTATTTTTGTATCATCCTGTAGATATTTTTTTTTTATTTATTAATTTTATAAAAAATTTTAAATTTAAAAACTTTAATCAAGAATGAAATTTTCTGTCATATTAGTAATACAGGGTGTGCAAATTAAAATGTTCTTTTATTATGATAAATAAGGAAATTTTTGTAACATCCTGTAAATTTTTATTTTTTTTTAATTAAAATTTGGAAATATTTTTGAATTTAGAAATTTTTATGAAGAGTAAAATTTTCTGTCATAATAATAATACAGGGTGTGCAAATTAAAATGTTCTTTTATTATCATAAATTAAGAATTTTTTGTATCATCCTGTACATTTTTGATCTTTTTATTAAAATTTTATGAATACTTTTGCATTTAGAAACTTTTATGAACAGTAAAATTTTCTGTCAAATTAATAATACAGGGTGTGCAAATTAAAATGTTCTTTTATAATCATAAATATGGTATTATTGTCATCATCCTGTATATTTTTGACATTTTAACATTTATTCTTATGAGATTTGTAGGATTTGGAAACTTTTACCTGGAGTGAAATTTTCTGTAAAAATAATAATACAGGGTGTGAAAATTAAAATGTTCTTTTATAATCATAAATAAGGTATTATCGGCATCATCCTGTATATTTTTGACATGTTAACATTTAATCTTATAAAATATGTAGGATTTAGAAACTTTTACCAAGAGTGAAATTTTCTGTAAAAATAATAATACAGGGTGTGCAAATTAAAATGTTCTTTCATTATCATAAATTAAGAATTTTTTGTATCATCCTGTACATTTTTGATATTTTTTATTAAAATTTTATAAATATTTTAGAATTTAAAAACTTTTGTCAAGAATGAAATTTTCTGTCATAATACTAATACAGGGTGTGCAAATTTAAATGTTCTTTTATTATCATAAATTAGTAATTTTTTGTATCATCCTGTAGATTTTTATTTTTTTATTTATAAATTTTATAAACATTTTTTTATTTTAAAACTTTTATCAAGAGTGAAATTTTCTGTAAAAATAATAATACAGGGTGTGCAAATTAAAATGTTCTTTTATAATCATAATTAAGGTATTATTGGCATCATCCTGTATATTTTTTACATTTTAACATTTAATCATATAAAATTTGTAGGATTTAGAAACTTTTACCACGAGTGAAATTTTCTGTAAAAATAATAATACAGGGTGTGCAAATTAAAATGTTCTTTTATTATCATAAATTAGGTATTTTTTGTATCATCCTGTAGATTTTTATTTTTTTATTTATAAATTTTATAAACATTTTTAAATTTAAAAACTTTTATCAAGAATGAAATTTTCTGTCATATTAATAATACAGGGTGTGCAAATTTAAATGTTCTTTTATTATCATAAATTAGTAATTTTTTGCATCATCCTGTAGATTTGTATTTTTTAATTTATAAATTTTATAAACATTTTTTTATTTGAAAACTTTTATCAAGAATGACATTTTCTGTCATATTAATAATACAGGGTGTGCAAATTTAAATGTTCTTTGATTAACATAAATTAGGTATTTTTTGTATCATCCTGTAGATTTTTATTTGTTTATTTATAAACTTTATAAACATTTTTAAATTTAAAAACTTTTATCAGGAATGAAATTTTCTGTCATATTAATAATACAGGGTGTGCAAATTTAAATGTTCTTTTATTATCATAAATTAGGTAATTTTTATATCATCCTGTAGATTTTTATTTTTTTATTTATAAATTTTATAAACATTTGTAAATTTAAAAACTTTTATCAAGAATGAAATTTTTTGTCAAATTAATAATACAGGGTGTGCAAATTAAAATGTTCTTTGATAATCATACATTTGGAATTTTTTGTATCATCCTGTAGATTTTTATTTTTTTATTTATAAATTTTATAAACATTTTTAAATTTAAAAACTTTTATCAAGAATGAAATTTTCTGTCATATTAATAATACAGGGTGTGCAAATTAAAATGTTCTTTTATTATGATAAATAAGGAAATTTTTGTAACATCCTGTAGATTTTTATTTTTTTAAATTTAAAATTTGAGAATATTTTTGAATTTAGAAATTATAATGAAGAGTAAAATTTTCTGTCAAATTAATAATACAGGGTGTGCAAATTTAAATGTTCTTTTATTATCATAAATTAGTAATTTTTTGCATCATCCTGTAGATTTGTATTTTTTAATTTATAAATTTTATAAACATTTTTTTATTTGAAAACTTTTATCAAGAATGACATTTTCTGTCATATTAATAATACAGGGTGTGCAAATTTAAATGTTCTTTGATTAACATAAATTAGGTATTTTTTGTATCATCCTGTAGATTTTTATTTGTTTATTTATAAACTTTATAAACATTTTTAAATTTAAAAACTTTTATCAGGAATGAAATTTTCTGTCATATTAATAATACAGGGTGTGCAAATTTAAATGTTCTTTTATTATCATAAATTAGGTAATTTTTATATCATCCTGTAGATTTTTATTTTTTTATTTATAAATTTTATAAACATTTGTAAATTTAAAAACTTTTATCAAGAATGAAATTTTTTGTCAAATTAATAATACAGGGTGTGCAAATTAAAATATTTTTTTACTATCATAAATGACATTGCATTTGGCATCATCCTGTATATTTTTGTAATTTTATTTTATTTTTTATAAATATTTTTGAAAATAGAAATTATTATTACGTATGAAATTTTCTGTCAAATTAATAATACAGGGTGTGCAAATTAAAGAGTTATATTTTGACATATTTAGAAAACACCCTGTATATTTATGAATATATCAGATATAATATTTTTTTAATATATTCCTAATAAATAAACAATTTTTACAAAAAATTACATAAAAATTTTTAATAAAAATAACAAAAATCAAAACTTATTTATTCAGTGACGTAGATTTTTACAGGGAAATTATCGTTTTAATTTACTCTACGCCACTGGTAAAAATAAATATTTTATTTAATAATAAATCTATAAAAATTAAAAATTTTATTAAAAAATTGTATAAATAAAATTTAATATATTTTTAAATTCACGTTATATTAATATTAGTCATAACGGATTTATATAAATAATTTCCAGATTTATTGAACTTTTGATTTTCTTTATTAGTAGTAACAAAAACTTATTTAAGATGAGTAACAAAAATTTATTAAATTTATTATTAACAATAAATTTTTTATTTATTGTTAATACGGATTTAGTGGGGGGTTGCCAAGGGCTAAAAAATATTATTGTGACTATAAAGGATACAACGGGTAAATAATTATTTATTTTATAGTAAATTTTACTCACTTGAATATTTATCGATTAATTTTTTTAATCGATTATTAATCGATAATTTTTTTACTCGTGCAATTATCGATAAATTTATTTATTCGAATAATTATCGATTATTTTTTATCCAATTAAGTTATTATCGATCAATTTTTTTTAATCGATTATTAATCGATAATTTTTTTTATTCGTGCAATTATCGATAATTTTTGAACTTTTGCAATAATCGATAAATTTATTTATTCGAATAATTATCGATTATTTTTTATCCAATTAAGTTATTATCGATCAATTTTTTTTAATCGATTATTAATCGATAATTTTTTTTATTCGTGCAATTATCGATAATTTTTGAACTAGTGAAATTATCGATAAATTTATTTATTCGAATAATTATCGATTATTTTTTATCCAATTAAGTTATTATCGATCAATTTTTTTTAATCGATTATTAATCGATAATTTTTTTTATTCGTGCAATTATCGATAATTTTTGAACTTTTGCAATAATCGATAAATTTATTTATTCGAATAATTATCGATTATTTTTTATCCAATTAAGTTATTATCGATCAATTTTTTTTAATCGATTATTAATCGATAATTTTTTTTATTCGTGCAATTATCGATAATTTTTGAACTAGTGAAATTATCGATAAATTTATTTATTCGAATAATTATCGATTATTTTTTATCCAATTAAGTTATTATCGATCAATTTTTTTTAATCGATTATTAATCGATAATTTTTTTTATTCGTGCAATTATCGATAATTTTTGAACTTTTGCAATAATCGATAAATTTATTTATTCGAATAATTATCGATTATTTTTTATCCAATTAAGTTATTATCGATCAATTTTTTTTAATCGATTATTAATCGATAATTTTTTTTATTCGTGCAATTATCGATAATTATTGAACTAGTGAAATTATCGATAAATTTATTTATTCGAATAATTATCGATTATTTTTTATCCAATTAAGTTATTATCGATCAATTTTTTTTAATCGATTAATAATCGATAAGTTTTTTTATTACAACTAGTGCAATAATCGATAAATTTATTTATTTACATACTAATCGATCATTTTGTCCAATTAATTATTATCGATATTTTTTTTAATCGATTAATTTTCTTAAAAAAATCGATTTTTTAATCAATTGTTTTAATGAGTTGTTTCAACGATTTTTTTTAATCGATTTTTTCATCGGTTTTTATAATCTATTTTCTAGTCGATTTTTGTTAGCGATTTGTTGACTGATTTTTTAATCGACAATTTAATCGGGTCTTTGGTCGATTTTTATAATCGATTTTTTCATCGATTCTTTAGGGATATTTTATTGATTTATTTTGTCGTTTTTTTCATAAATTTTGTAGTCGATTTTTGTTATTGATTTTTAGTAGGTTTTGTAATCGATTCCTATAATCGATTTTTTTATTGATTTCTTGGCCGATTTTTCAATCGTTTTTTTTAATCGATTTTTTTATCTATATTTTGATCATCGATAGTTTTAAATCGATTTTTTATAACTATTCTTTAAATAATTTGTTAATCGATTATTTTTTATGTCGATTCTTTTATCGATTTTTAAAATAAATTTCATGAATCTGTTCTTTTAATCGATTCTTTAAATCATTTTTTTTAATGATTTTTTAATCAATTTTATAATCGATTTTTCTAATCGTTTTTTTATCGTTTGTGAATCAATTTTTATAATCGATTTTTATAAATCGACTAAATAATTTGTTAATCGATTATTTTAATAGATTTTTTAAATCGATTCTTTTCATTAATTTTTTATCGATTTATAAATTTTTCGAATCGATTCTTTTAATCGATTCTTTAAATAAATTTTTTTACTGATTTTTCAATCCATTTTATAATCGATTTTTCTAATCGTTTTTTATCGTTTGTGAATCGATTTTTATTATCGATTTTTTTGAATCGATTTTATAAATGATTTATTAATCGATTATTTTAATCGATTTTTTTAATTGATTTTTTTCATTCGTTTTTTATCGATTTTTTTTAAAATACATTTCTCGAATCGATTCTTTTATTCGGTTTCTAATCGATGTTGTAAATAACTTTTTTAATAATTTTTCAATTAATTTTATAATTGATTTTTCTAATCGCTTTTTTTAACGTTTTTGAATCGATTTTTTAAATGCTCTTTAAATAATTTATTAATCGATTATATTAATAGATTTTTTAAATCGATTCTTTTCATCGGTTTTGAATCGATGTTGTAATTGATTATTAAATCGATTTATTTTTCGACATTTTAATCATTTTTTTTGGGAATTGGTTTTCATCGAGTTTTTGAATCGATTTTACGAATCGATGATTCATTTAAATCAATTTTTTTTATCAATTTTTTTAATCAATTTTTTGTAATCGATGTTTTGAATCGATTTTCTAATCGATTTTTCCATAGATTTTTCAAATCTGATCAATTTTTTTTGTAGATTGTTTGATCGATTTTTTGAATCGGTTCTTTTTAATCAATTTCTTGAATCCATTTTTTTTCAATAGATTTTATGAATCGATTTTTAAATCAGTATTTTAATCGATTTTTTAATCTTTTTAATCGATTTATCAATTCTTTTTAATCAATTTGTCAATAGATTGTTTTTTAAGGATTTTACGAATCGATTCTTTTTTAATAAATTTTTTGAATCCAATTTTTGAATCGATTTTATGAATTGATTATTTTTCATCGATTTTTGAATCGATTTTAAGAATCGATTCTTTTTTGATAAATTTTTTTAATCCAATTTTTGAATCGGTTTTATGAATAGAATATTTTTTATCGATTTTTTTAATCGATTTTTTTATTCGATTTTTCAAATCTTTTTAATCAATTTTTCAGTAGATTGTTTTTTATCGATTTTTGAATCAATTTTACGAATCGATTCTTTTTTAATAAATTTTTTGAATCCAATTTTTGAATCGGTTTAATGAAATGATTATTTTTGATCGATTTTTTGAATCGATTTTTATATTTTTCAGATACATTTTCAAATGTAACAAT